>JASDQU011404205.1:23990-37540 GCA_032191745.1 Picea mariana
GCATTGTATTGGCTATCTATAATAAGGAAGTTTTGTTGGGTTTTCTTCCCCTAGAGGGTTTCCCAGGATAAATGTTGTGTCTCTTGTGATTGTGTATTTCTCAGTGATCTTGTATTATGCTATTGTTATCTATTGAAATGCAAAGAACTATAATAATGGCTTAAACATTAACATATTTCTCACTGTTGGTTGACATATCCCCCTTACACTATCCTTCCACTAGCTTAATCCAACGACTATGACTTAATCGAGTGTTGAGATGGATAGTCCTTATTTATTTCGGGGTTTCGACACTCTGGGACTCTGGGATATTACAACTCCAAATTCATTCAACTCCATCGTAGTTATAACTGCCGAAGTGCTTATTCCATCCTTCCATTGCTTGATCTAACGATTGAGAAAAGTCCAGAAGGGATATTAGATCGAAGGTCTACGTGATTTTGTTACTCCAGGACTCTGACATATTATTGCTTACCCTGTCCTTCCACTATACTCAATCAAAAGGTCGAGAATTCACCCAAAGTTCCTCCTTGATCCGATGATTGGCTAGATTTTGGGGCTTCGACACTCTGGGACTCTGGGATTTGTACCTCTGCCTTATCTTCAATAGTCGTTGAAGCGGAAAAATTGTGGAGTCCTGAACCTTTATAAAGTTATGTTAGACTTTAATTGTTGGCCTACGCTAATTCGTGGTTTTGACCTTTGGGGATTCCACCCATTTCAAACTCATTTATTCTCGGAATGGTCAATGCCGAATGAATACAAAACTCATCAACCCATTCAAATGGATGAGCTTTTAATGGTATGACCCGATGACTCTGGTTATACTTGAAATTTCTCAACTAGATATCATGGCTCTCATTTATCCTCCTTCTCCCGAAGCTTTATTGACCTAGGATCAATGTCCTTCATAGCTTCGAATCCTATGAGACTCGTTTGGATTTACACTAGGATTCCAACTAAACCACGATTGCTGATCTATGCCTTCAATTAGCAATTGACAATTGTCATATCTCCCAACTGTAATAGAGTTTCCTCACAGTTTTGAAGGTGTTTCTACAATTGATATATTGGGAATTCGATCCCAATAACACTTCCTTAAGGCGCTCCTTTTCATGAGTTTTCCTTCGACCTTTCCAAAGGTCTTAGCATTGCTCGCTCTAATTTCGTGCAACCTAATATGCTATCTCTCGTGAGATTTAGGATCTCAAAGACATATTATTTATTAATGACAATACCATATTGATCTTCTTGACATCAATGCCAATACCATAATACCATGTCCAACATTGATCATATTGGCCTTCTTTGACATCTACACCATACCACTATGCCTAACATTCTCCCCCTTTCACATTGATGGAAACAAAGTAAGACCCCTTTTTAATCTTAACTGGAGTTTAATGATCATTCTCCCCCTTTGAAAACAATGACAAAAATGGATGTTTCCTTTCTCCCCGTGGGGTGACGCTCCCCCTAAGGTGATGCTCCCCCTGTCCATGTGCTCCCTTTTTGTTGAAGCTTTTGAAATTTAAAAAATATAATGACATTCCTCTCCTTCTCATACACTCATATAATAACTTGTTCTGCAAAACATTCGTCTTCACTTAAACATGTGTGACTCCCACACAGTCCTTTCACTTTGTAGAAATGAACTTTAACTTCTGTCCCTTAGAAACAAGATTAAATTTTCATATGCTACTGTATTGTTGCCTCAAATACTTGAGACATGTTTTATTCTGCCAAAAGCCTTAATCCATAATCTTTTCTATCCAGGTTGCCTTCAATGATGCATTAGATATCCTTTATTTATGTTTATCCTTAGCTTCCTTTAAGAGTGTGCCAAGATTGTACAAATACTGCTCAAGAATTACCTTCATTTGTTTCCAGACTACTCCTAATTTTCCATGATAGTAGTCAACTATTCACTCATTTATAACCCAAGATCCTCTTCATTTTTGTTGTCTCAAATAATGATATGGCTCAGTTCCATAGAATCATATCTAACTTCTTCACATTCAAATCTTCTCATGCTCATATTTCTGCTCAAATAGAAGTATATATGATATTAATGTTATTGTCCTGTAACTCCTCAAACCATGATCTTTGCTCAATAACCTTTTGTTGTTGGTTGTAAGAGTCCTCTTCATAAGCTTCTCATTATTTTGGGAATACCTCATTGGGTCTGGATCATACCACACTTTAGTAGCATATATAACACTTTGCAACTTTGTGTACTCTAAAGCATACTGCACACTCCTTTCCATTTCCTTTGTCTTGTTGGATTGAGGTTTTCAATATACAAACAATGATGGAATTTTGATTTTCTTTGCTACATTTATGATTTCCCTCAGCCCAGAGACACCGAGAGTAACATTCCTCTATTCTTCAATACTCATGAAGTCATTACCAGGAACACCATTAAGTCTTCCCTGAATCCTCCTTCCTTTCTTTTGTTCGTATTTTCTGTTGAGGGGGAATTTAGTAGATTATCAAAATAACATGGAAGACTTCCAAGATCATCATCGCTCAGTTATTCTACTTGGTATGCTATTGAAGATTCATCATCATGGTCATTATTTTGTGTAACATAAATTTATTCATTCTTTTCTTTAGAATCTTATTTTTGCATTTTCTTTTCATTGGCTAATCAACTATTGATCTGTAGGACATCATCAAGAACTACACTTGTGTCATATTATATTTTAGGAATTCTCCTTTATTGATATTGATCCACTCTATATGAAAAACTCTTATTCTCACATTCCTTATTAGAAAATTTACCCATCATTCTTCTATTCACAACTTTGTCAATTTCGAGTGTAATATTTTCTTCATCTTCCTTATTTTGTACTTCGGATTTTCTTCTCCATACTTTCTTGTCCTTATAATTGAGGATATTTGTCTTTGTGAGAAGCCTGCATTTATTGGTTATATGATCTTAATTGCTTCATCTTTAACATTCAAAATTGAATTTTTGTAAAGAAGAGAAATATTTATAGTTTATTTTCTCTGTATTGTTTTTATACCTTTGGACATTTCTAAGATTGTATCTTCCATAAGCCTTACAATGTATAGCCTTATGTCCAAAATTATTGCAAGAGAAGCAATAGCCAAGGAAGAGATTTCGATGCCTCTTTGGAGGAGTTTTTCTTGTAACTATGTTCCATCTATATTCATTCTTTTATGAGGGGAGAACATATTTCTATTGTTTTAAATTAGTTACTATCTCGCTTTCTTGTTTTTTGAAGGAGCTTTGAAGAGCTGCTGCATAACTTTTTGGATTTTTGATAATTTCTTAATAAGTAAAGTTAGATAATTTGTTAAACTTATTTTGGTCATAGCCCAACCATGTCTTATTGCTTGATATTATTTGATTGTTAAGAATATCATTCAAGATTTTTGAATTGTTTTCAAATTTTGATTGCTACTTTTCATTTTCATTTTCTCCTTTTAGTAGGACAATTTCAGCCTCTAGCTTTTCACAGTCTTGTTTCCTATCATTGAATTGTTTTAAAATGACTTCTTTAATTATTTTGGCTTCCTAGAGTTGATTCTTCAGATCATCAATGTCTTGCCCTATTTCTTTGATGTTCTTCGACACTTGTATTTCTCTTGACTTTTGTTCTTCATATTATGACGGTTGTTCTCTTAATGATTTATTCTTATTTTTATACTTCCTTAGTTCTTCAAGTGCACTGATAAATTATTCTTCAAGGTTTACTTCTCCTTCATCTTCATAATTTGATTCATTATTATCAACATCATTATTTTTTGTTCCCATAAATAGAAGATTTCCACCATCTTCACTCATGTTTGAAGAGTTGATGTCTTCTTTGGAGTAGATGTTTTTCTTTTTCTTATACAATTTCTTCTTGTATTGGTATTTATCCATTTTATGGTCTTTCTGATTGTATGCTTCTTCATCATCACTATCCTCCTGCTTAGGATAGAGACATTTGTTAGCAAAGTGTCTGATTCTACCACAGTTGAAACATTTGACGGGTAAATTTCATTTATATTTTACATATCCTTTCTGGAGTTTCTTTATAAAGTTGGCATCTTCTACATATTTGACTGATCTTCATTAGAAATATGCTCCTAATTCCTTTTTTATTTTGAAATCTTGAAAGTTGTTTGTCATTTTTATCGTCTCTCTAGCCCTGTTCTCATCTCATATGTTGTGAGGATCCATACTTGAGATTCAGATTGTTAACATGGTTTGCAAATTCATCGATTTTGTTCATATTTCTTAATATAAAGTCCTCAATTTTCCAAGGCAAGGGTATGAATTGATTTTTTCATTTCTCATGAAAAAAGTGCAGCCAGAAATTACATTGCCTTGCAACTTTTGTAATAAAAATTATGTCGGATATATGGCATGGAAGAAAGGAGGTATTTTCCTTAGAATCGAAAATTATGATAACATTGTAATTTTCCATTTGCTCAAACGACCCATTTTTATCCAGGAATTTACTTGCCTAGGCAGATATTCTGGGGGTATCTTTTCCAAACAACAATCCTTTAAAAATCAAGACAAAATCATTGAAAACTTCATAAAAGTGAAAATAATCTTTATGTCTCCACAACGCTTGGTACCAAAAGGTCACTGGGTCAAATTCACAATTCACCTTCTTCTAGATAGACAATTTAAGAAATTTACAACAGTATGCTATCGCAAACACCAAATAAGAAACCATAAATAATTTCTTATCTTTTTTATACTTTGAAAATTGGGAAGAGATTTAAATGGAAATCATCTTTCCCCAATCGAAAATGGCATGCTCCTTGACAGTAAAATATAAGATATAAAGTATCATACGGGAAATGATGGCAGTATTATCTTGGTATGTCACTCTGGTGAATAATCAAGCAATTTCCCGAAAGGGGTTTTTGAATGAGTTGACCTGCAACCTGGTAATATCTTCAAGGATTGCCACAAGATTCTCCAAGAACTCAGGAAATAGGTGTAGGCCATTATCGTGTTTTTTCAAGAAATCCAAACAATCCTCCCCTTTGAAACTAAGTGTTGGCTCGGGGAGCTTCAAAATTTTATGGAACACTTGAGGTGAAAGAGAGACAAGAGAATGGTCTTGAAGTTGAATAGTATGTTGACTTCATATATATTTCTCAACGCACTAGGAAACCAGTTCCTTGCAGTCGAAAACCTCGGGAGCACAGCTTGCACGAGCAATTCTGGATGTTTAGATCAGTTCCTTCTGAGAAGATGAGGATGAATAGTAAGAATATGCTCTAGATCACTGAAAGTTCTGGTCCTCACGTCCAAAAATGTTCAAAGGATCTCCGCAGAACTATTGTCGAGTTGTTTCTTCCATAATTTGAAAAGAGCATTCTTTTAATCCAATTAATATTTTAAATGAGAACTTGAGAGAGATAATATAATCTTCCACAAATCATGCTTTAATGTGGTTTAATGCGAAATATCCTTGAGCCCTTTGCTTATTAATGACAATCTTTATGGAATCTACATGATGAGTTATTAACATTAAACCATACTACATGCATATTGGGAAAAGCGTGAAGGTGGCGAGGACGAAAGAGGGAAATTGTGATTTGGGAATTTTGTGAACTCACCAACCCACTGTTGCGAAAGGTAAAAAATTGGCTAAGTGTTGTAATGCGGTTTGTCAGGCTCAATATAGGAGAGATGCGATACTTAGGAGCTCAGGGAGTCCGATGGTCAAAATGTATATCGCAGATCTCTTTGGTGAAAAATGTATATCGCAGATCTCTTAGGTGAAAAATGTATATCGCGGAACATGGGATATAAAATCTTTAATCGTGAACCCAAGAACCCACGACTGCACAAATGGTAAAGTATAGGATAATACGGCAGTCAGTCGGACTCATGATATGGGAATATCAAGGGAAGTGAGAACCCTTGATTTTTCCAACCTGTGAACCCGTCAAAGAAAAATGACTAAGTATCGTAACTAGAAAGGGAGAATAGAAGGGAGAAAATAAAACAGAAATTCGGGTAAGTATAGAAGAGGGAAAATAAATGGACAAACAAAGTTGGAAAAATAGAAAAGGGGATGGAATTTTTGGAAGCGGGAATTGATAGGCAACATTAGTATTTTACCCTTCATGTCTTGAAGCATATAGGATTTAAAACCCAAGATGTTTTCAACAATATATGGTCCAATCCAGAGTGCTTCAAACTTTGTATGCATCAATGGTTTCTCCTTGGATTTGTTCCACAGTAACACCAGTTCTTCCTTCTGTAATTTTTTTACTGTTGTTCTTTGATAAAAATATCTTTTGACACTCTCCTGCCTCTGAGAAGTTCGATTCAGGGCTTTAATTCATTCTTCTTCCAATTTTAACAATTGGTTGATCCTCCTTTGGATAGGTGAAATTTCTTTTGTATCTTCGATATTAACCACAAAATTTAATTCTTTGAGTTTGATGATAATCAACATTTTCTCTTCTTTCCCATAAACCAATGTATATGGGAACATCCTAGTGATGTCCTTTAGATTCATTTTTCTTGCCAACAATGCATCAATCAGCTTCAGATGTCAATTCCTTTGGTTCTTGTCAATGGTTTTCTTCAGTATCTAAACAAGTGTTTTATTTGTGGATTCAACAAGGCCATTACCTTGTAGATAATAATTCGATGATTAACCCATGATAATTCCAGATTCTCCACAAAACTCTGTAAACTTCAACCCGATGAAAATCGAACCATTATCTGTGATAAATTTATCTAGGACACCAAATATTGACATAATAATATCTTTGAGGAATTTAATTAGCTCTTTAGAATCAACTTTATTTAATGCCACTGCTTCTGGACATTTCGTGAAATAATTTGTAGCTATGAGAATGTACATATGTCCCTTTCTAGACTTCGGATTAATTGGTCCGACAACATCAAGTCCCCATTGGCAGAATGGTTGTTCTATAGTTATGGGTTGTAAAGGCATCACATATCTCTTCATTTTTCCTGAAAAATGATGACATGATACACACTTCCTTATTGTGGCACACAAGTCTCTAAAAATTGATGGCCAATAGAATCCAACTCTTATTATCTTGTGAACGGTGGCGGTAGGTGCAAAGTTTCCATCACATATTCCTTCATGGAATTCTCTCATTAGTTCTTGGGATTTGTTTTCATCAACACATCTCAGTGTTATACCATCATAATTTCTCCTGAAAAGCATATAAAAAATCAACACATATTGATTTGCCTTCATCTTCAATGTTCTTCGCTCCCTAGGATTCATTGTGATAGGAAATTTCTTGGACCTCAAGTAGAATATAATATCTCCGTACCATTCTGAATCAACTAATGGTTCTCCTACTCAAATTGAAATCATTCCATCCAAAGAATCTTTATTCTCTATGATTTTTCATAAACCTTGTCCTTTGAAAGCCTTTAAAGGTTTAATTTCAATATCATACTCTTGTATCTTTTCCAACCAATTAGCTCGTTTTCATTCTCTCAATTGTTGATTATGAAGCATCTTCACTGACAATGAGGGATCATAGGAAATAACATGGGAGTTCAATATGTACGTCCAAAAGTGAACTACCACTTTTATAAGAGCCAAGTCTTTCTTTTTTAGTTCTGAATACTTCAATTCATAGTCATGTAGGGTTTTTCTCATAAAAGGTATTGGGAGTTATTCACCTTTGGTATTCTTCTGAGTAAGAAAAGATGCAACAATTGTCTCTGTAGAAAATGAATAGATGATGAAATCCCTTTGAAAATCTAGACTAATGAGGACTAGATTTGTGGTTATTTCTCCTTTGATATTATTGAAAGCCTCTTGAGTATCTGTTGTCCATTCGACCCTGTGTTCCTTTTTCAGAAATAAATTGATCAACTTTACAATACTTGCATAGTTAGGAACAAACCTTCACACAAAATTGATCTTGCTGAAAAATGATTGGACTCCCTTCTTGGATGTTGGGGCGTTGAGCTCATTTATTTCTTTAACTCTTTACAGATCTATGTAAATCCCTTCCTTGCACACAATGTAGCGCAAAAGTTTTCCTTGATTTACAGTGAACAAGCATTTTATTGGATTTAGAGAGACACCATATAATCTACATCTTTCAAAAACTCTTCTCAAATGATGGATATGATCACCCCTTGTTTTTGAATGCTCTGTCAAGTCATCTTGATAGTCTGCCATAAATTTTCCTATTAACTCGCTAAATGCATGATCCATGGTCCTCTCGAATGTGGCTCCAACATTCTTCAAACCAAAGGGAAATCTAGCATATGCATATGTCTCCCAAGGTGTGATAAATGTTTTCTTTTCCCTATCTTCCTCAACCACCAAGACTTGGTTATATCTAGAAAAACCATCCAACATGGACATGCAAGTTGATCCAATGACTTGCTAGAGAAGGAAATCCATATTAGGTAAAGGAAATTTATTGTTTATGTTTTCCTTGTTAAGGTCTTTGAAGTCAACACACATCCGAATTTCCTCGGTCATTTTTCTTACAATCAAATGATTTGAAAGACAGTCAGAGTGTCTAATGGGATAAATTATTCATGCCTTTTTCAATTTATCCAATTCAATTCTTCGTTCTTTCTTGAACTGTAAGCTCCTTGATTATCAATACTTAATCCTCCCAACTGCCTTTCTACTTTTCTCAGTATAATGTCGGGGTCAGCACCCGTTTCAATCATAATTTCCTGCATCTTAGTGGATTTAGTCATTTCCTCCTCCAAGGTATCAATTTGGGATGTTCTAATAGAATATTTCACATTCGAGGGAATTTCATTCTTATAACAACCAAGAATGACTGGGTCAATTGGTATTTTATCTTATGGAATCCTACTCAAGATTTTATTGAACCTGAAATTAAAATCTCGTATCCTTTCATTCTTCCTTAAACAAATTTAGGTGAAATCGGTGAGAATGGTATGATAAGAAATTGGAGGGGAGAACATAGTTAGGAACATACCTTCAAGGTCATTAAATGAGCGAATTGATCTATTGGGCAATGTTGTATACCATTCATACACTCTTCCTGATAAGGTTTGGAGAAACAATCTTACCATGAAATCAGCATACTCAACATAGTGAAAATCAAAAACATCAAGAAATAAGTGTAGATGCCTCTATGCATCTAATTCTTCGTCTCTAGAAAATTCCTTCAGGGTGCCCTTAGGGAGAACATGGAGATCATGTTGCTCACCCAGAATATTCAAAGGAGAATCTCTTACTCTTCTTCTATTTTCAAACCTTAAGTTCTCTTGATTTATTTGTAGAATATATTCCACCTCCTTGTCTCTCCTTGATCTAGGTGGATATCGGTGGCCACCCACCTTTTCCAACTAGCTCAAAACAGTTTTTTGATAATTTTGGCAATTTACTATTTTTAGCAGTTTTAACTTCTAGGGCCATTTTGAGGGCCTAAATGAAGGTTTTTCAGGATCAATATTATCAATAATAGACGAAGGCATCATTGATCCCCCTAAATGAATCTCCTCAACGATACCTTTCCAACAAGCTATCATACACCTAAAACGGAGATTGTATGCAAAAGTTACAACCCCGGGATGTTGATGTACTAACTTACCCAGACGAGGCCCACATGACTTTTGGTGCTTCATATCCTAGGTTAGGTTTTTGGATGTCTAGGATTTTTGGCATTCATGTTTATTGTAAAAATTCCTTCAAAGCCTCATTGTAATCATCTTCTTGCGAATGATCGCAACTGTCACATCTCTTCTCAGAGATAAGCTGCCACCATTCCAGCAAGCTCGTTTTCACTTCATTTTATAATTTCAGCTTGTTTCCTTATTGAATAGAAAACCAATTTTACTGTATCTCTGTTATTTTGTGTTAAGAACCTATTAATAATCTATAGTCATTTCGTTATGCTCATAAAATCCATATCATTGGTATCATAGCGGTCTTCTCCTTGTCGTCTTAATTCATGTCCCCAACAAGGTCGGAGTACAAAGAGTTAGGTCTTGAGCTTGTTTCTCTTGAGGACAAAAAATCTCACATGCCCAAGAGACCTCTCATGGCAGGAGAAAACAAAGATGACGGGACAGGAGATCCTTTCAAACTATTGATTTAGGAAGCCCTCATGCAACAAAGGAACGAGATGATGGATAGTTTCGTGCAAATCCTTCGACGGCTATCAACAGACGACACATCTTCTTCGAGCGGAGGCGCCATCCCCTTCAAGGTACAAATAAACTTCGATATTCCTATATTTGAAGGTTAGATAGATGTAGATGTTGTAGACAAGTGGTTGAATCTACTAGAAGGGTATTTTTCTGTCCATAACTTTTCGAATAGAGAAAATATTACTTTTGCACTCCTCAAAGTCATTCCCTATATCAAAGATTGGTGGGAAACTTTCTGTGAGCAAAAGGAAATAGAGGAACCCTCATTATTTACAGTCATGACCACTTGGGAATCTTTCAGGGATGTCATTAAGGAACAATACTACCCTGTCAGAAGTTATGACGACTTGTATACCAAATGGACCACACTGTGGAAAGAAAGAGACCAAGCAGTGCCAGATTTCACAAATATCTTTCATACCTTGCACACCAAGCTGGCTATCAAATATTCAGAGAAAAATTTTGTGCTCAAGTATAATGACACTCTACATAGATACATCCAGACCAAAATGGAATTTTTGGACATCTCATCCTTGGGCACGACCTACCGATATGCCGTCAAAATTGAGCAGAAGCTCAAACAAAAGACACGACAATTTGGGCCTGGGAACCCCTCACAACAAAAGCCAGGAAAGGGCAACCCCAACCCATAGAACAAAGGATAGAGAAAATATGGACAGTATCAGGACAACCACTCCAAGCCACAAGAAAATAAGGACACCGGAAAGACAAAGAAAGATATCGAGAAGTGGTGCGACTTCCATAAGAGCCCTTGTCATAACATTGTTGACAGCCACTCAAAGAAGTCGTTGGTGGCTGAAGTGAAAGCCTCTGAATCAGATGTGGGTTCAGACTCTGAGCTAGAACCAGAAAGGGGAAGATGGATCATTGACATGGAACCCAGTGCCACCGTTGCTACCACCAAGCTCCAGCCTGGTGAACCATACGAGCCAGAAGAAGGAGAACACCTCTTCCATTCACAGATGTGGGTAAAAGGCACCTCGATGCACTTCATCGTGGATAGCAATAGCCAGAAGAACCTCATCTCAGCAGAGGTCATCAAGTGGTTGGCCCTACCGATAACACTGCACCCAAACCCCTACACCATTGAATGGCTCCGCCAAGGAAGCGATCTCCATGTTAGCCAACAGTGTCGATTTTCATATGACATCAAGCCCTTACAAGACGAGGTATTGTGTGATGTTGCTCCTCTTGAAGTTTGTGATGTTCTTTTTGGCCAACCTTATTTATGGAAACGTCATGTTGTATATGAGTCTAGGCCTTGTAGTTTTATTATTACTTTGAACAGGAAATTTTACAGGATACCCGAGGCAATCCCACCTAGTGTTATTTCCTTGATCTTTGCTAAGAAATGCAGGAAGGTCATCTCTCAAATGTGGAAGTTTGTCTTCTTCATGATTCACTTTCAGAATAAGAAAAATATCACAGCCACATACAAGGTCTCTGCGACCGACCTCTCCACACAATAGAATCAAGTAGATAAGGTTGTGGAAGAATACTCAGATATCTTCTCCTCACCTACTAGGGTACCTCTGCACTGCCAGGTCAATCACCCCATCGATCTAACCCTCGATGCACCACTTCATAATGGGTGAGTCTATCGTCGCTCTCTATTAGAGAATGAGGAGATCAAGTGACAAATACAATAACTGCTCCACAAGGAGCACATCCATCCCAGCTCATCACCTTGTGGGATCCCAATCGTGCTGGTACAGAAGAAAGATGGAACCTAGAGACTCTGCATTGATTATCGGGCTCTGAATAAAATCACAGTCAGAAACTGGTACTTGATTCTCCAAATCGACGACCTCCTTGATCAACTCACAGGTGCCAAATACTTCATTAAGATTGATCTGAAGTCTAGATACCACCAGGTCCCGATAAAATAGACAGATGTATGGAAAACCTCCTTCAAGTCAAAGGAAGGCATTTTTGAATGGTTGGTCATGCCCTTTGGTTTGACAAATTCTTCAACCACTTTCATGAGGATGATGGATGATATCGCATGACCATTCACCAATACTTTTGTAGTGGTGTATCTGGATGACATTCTCATTTATATCAAGACTTGGGCCGAACACTTGCAGCATATTCAACAGGTTCTGCACACCCTGCAACAACGCAAGCCATATACCAACTTGGAAAAATGATCCTTTGCCATGGAAAGGGTCCATTACCTGGGCTACGTAATTGATTAGAATGGTGTACATGTGGATCCGGCCAAGATCCAAGACATTCGTGATTGGTCATCCCCAACCACACTCACTAAGCTTCGGAGCTTCTTGGGCCTTGCCAATTTTTACCGCAGGTTCGTGTTGGGATTATCCCATATTGCATGGGCCCTCAGCTAAATAACCAGGGGTGGTGGTAAGGAGAAACTTGTGTGGGGCCAGTCCCAACAACAAGCGTTCAATGATTTGAGGCAGTGCTTATGCTCAACCCCAGTACTTTCACTACCAGACCTGCAACAGCCCTTTGAGATCAAGACAGATGCTTCAGACTATGCGGTCGGTGTCCTTCTCACTCGGTATGACCACCCCATGGCCTATCATAGTGAGACACTATCAAATGTTGTCCGTAAGTACCCTACTTAGGACAAAGAAATGTACTCCATTGTGCAATATTTCCGCCAGTGGAGACATTACATTCTTGGGAAGGAAACAGTCATCCACACTGATCATAAGCCACTACAGTTCATGCAGACACAAGGAAAATTGCAGAATGATCGCCATCAAAAGTGGTCCACATACTTGCATCAATTCCACCTCAACATCAAGTATAAAACAAGAAGCACCAATCGCGTCGTTGATTGCCTCAACAGACTACCAGTCGCGACACTCACCACGGTGCTAGACTCCTATGACCATGAGACCTCTAGATGGCCCCAAATCTATGAGATAGACCCAGACTTTGCCACCACCTACCAAATGTTGGGTGCAAATGCAGTTGTCAATAATTTCCATCTTCAGGGTGGGTTGTTGTGTCATCTGGGCCATATCTTTGTTCCATCAAGAAAGCGAGTGAAGATGATATGGGAAGCCCACTACAGTCGGGTGGCAGGAAACTTCAGCATCGAAAAGACAGTGGCGACGCTGCATAAACATTTCTATTGGTCAAAACTTCGACAGGAGGTCAACAAGTTTATCAGGTCCTGCACTGCTTGTGCTATTGCCAAACCAACCACTATGAAACAAGGCCTGTACACCCCTCTTTCTACTCCTGACAGGCCATGGGAATCCATCTCAATGGACTACATTTCGGGCCTTCTGTCCACAAAGCGGGGAAACGACTGTGTTTTTGTGGTTGTTGATCGCTTTTCTAAGATGGCGATTATGGTTGCCTGCAAGAAGAACATCACAACAGAGGCTACTGCCAAGCTCTTCTTTGAACTAGTCTGGGT
>JASDQU011404205.1:42935-55157 GCA_032191745.1 Picea mariana
AAATGTGTTTGTCTTAAAGACTGGGATTGGGGCTCCCGCAGACCATAAAGAAAATAAATACAAGAAATAATCTCTTAGAAGGAAGATGACGGGTGGTAAAAGAACAAGAAGACCTGGTAAGAAGAAAAGAGGAGTTATCAGTCTTCAGTTAAACTTTTTTAGTGAAAGAGGTGGAATAATTGGATGAACAACTTGATAAAGAAAAAGAAGGATGTGATCAGCATAAACTTACTAAGATGGTATCTCCTCTATTCACTTGCTTGTTGATGTCATTTTATTTTCTTCATTGACAGTTACAGGAACTGTCTCATCTACTTCTTGCCCTTTGGTGGTTAGTTTGTTGATAGCTTTCTTAAACCATTCTTAAATATAACTTTTCATTGGTGCCACATTGATTTCATGTCATATTTTGATGTTGAACAACTTTCCCTCCAAGTCTCTCAGATCAAGGGAAATTCCATGTAATGCTTCTTCAATATCTCGATTTTTCACTAGCCAATTGTCTATGTCGTCCTCATTATATTCAAGTATACCATAGAACTTTTCAACTGACAAACCTTTAAAGATCTCATCTTGTTCATCAAACTATTGGTTTGTTAGGAACAAGGAGTTGAGGATCAACTTGGGATATTGGACTTCGTTAGTTCTTTTGGCTAAGTCTACCTCTGTGATCCTTTTGAATAGTTATTGCCTCCTTGATATGGCTTGGCTACACGTTTGAACAATGTTTTTCAAGTTTTTTATCTTTTCTTTCCAGCATGCATTCAACTGTTTAATCCAACTTGGAGAGGGAAGATCCTCCACTCTTCTCCTTAGCTCTGTCATGTTGGAAATTTTAACACAAAAGGGTATCACAACATCAAGGTAAAAACCTTCTTCATTTTTTAGTTTGGCTTGCAAATACTCATGGAAGGCATGCACCCTCGAGCCACAATAAATCATGTTCTTTGAAATTTCCCAAGCTTTTGTGATCAATGTCATTCTTTTCTTGATATCATTCTCCACATAGCTCCTGGATAATGTAAGTAATATTGAGGATCCTTTTAATTTAGCAGCGGGCGTGGTGGGTCCAACAATTTCCAAATCATTGACAAGAAGTGGAATAGGCATTAAGGTCTCTTCCATATCCTTAATCCTCTTTTTTAACTTTGTATTTTCCTCTTCGAGACCACCATTGGAGTCATCCAATGCATCGTTGGTTGCTCTATCAATTCTAGAAATCTGGGAAGGCCACATATCTCTTAGGTCAACCTATGAATGAGATTTTCCTTTCTTATTCTTTACATCACTTTTCTCAATAATCAATTTTTTGGATTCCCTGTCAAAAGCAGTGCTCTTCAAAACAAATGACTTTTGACTCTTCTTCGTCGAAGGTCTCATTCTCAATGATTTCCAAAGACAAATTATGGTGGGATGTGCTTCCCAGTTGATTAATGTTGGAAAACATTTTCTCTATGTCTGCTTCAAGTTTCATATCTTCAAGGGGGAATTTATTGATATCACTTACTATGTGTCGGGCTTCTTCCTCTTGCACTATGTTTTTCCTCTTTTTCCTTAGTGGAATTTTGTGTGAGTTTTCAATTTTTCCCAGAGGGGGATTCTTTTCTCCTCTTCCACATGAACTATTGTTGATCACTTTTCTAGATGGGTGGGCCATTGGAGCACTACTTTGAGATGTTGTAGTCTCAGGAGTAATAGTCAGGGACTGTGAACTCTTCTCACTGGGACCCTTTCCTTTTTGTTCGTAAAATTCATTAGTATTGAATACCATCACAAAGTCGCCAGCGTTGTGAGTAGGAGCACCCAAGTTATTATCTTCTTCCTCTCCTAGAACAATATGGATAAATGAATTTCTAAATCCCACTACTTATATATTTTTCACAAAATTTTTGTTAGGGTCAAACCCTTTTATATTTTCAGCATACTTGAGATTCATATTGTGGAAGTGGTTTGCAAATTCATCGATTTTGTTCATATTTCTAAATACAAAGTCCCAAATTTTCCAAGGAAAGGGTATGAATTGTGTTTTTCGTTTCTCATGGAAAAGTGAAGCCAAAAATTATATTGCCTTGCAACTTCTTTAATAAACGTTATGTCAGATATATGGCATGGAAGAAAGGAGGTATTTTCCTTAGTACCAAAAATATTGATAACATCGTAATTTTCCATTTTCTCCAACGTACCCTTTTTATCTAGGAATTTACTTGTCTAGGCGGATATTCTGGGGGTATATTTTCCGAACAACAATCCTTTAAAAATCGAGACAAAATCATTGAAAACTTCATAAAGTGAAAATAATATTTGTTTATCCACAACGCTTGGTACCAAAAGGTCACGGGATCAAATTCACAATTCACCTTATTGCAGATAGACAATTTAGGAAATTGACATCAATATTCTATCGTAAACACCAAATAAGAAGCCACAAATAATTTCTTATCTTTTTTATAGTGTGCCAATTGGGAAGAGATTTCAATGGAAATAAACTTTCCCCAATCGAAAATGGCCTGCTCCATGACAGTAAAATATAAGATATAAAGAATCATATGGGAAATGCTAGCTATATTTTCTTAGCCTGTAGCTCTTGTGAATAACCAAGTAATTTCCTGAAAGGGATTTTTGAACAAGTTGACCTGTAACCTGGTAATTTTTTCAAGGATTTCCCTGGGATTCTCCAAGAACTCAAGCACAAGGTCTAGGCCATTATCGTTCTTTTTAAGTAAATCCTGACAATCCTCCCCTTTGAAAGTAAGTGTTGGCTCGAGGAGCTTCAACATTTTACAGAACAGTTGAGGTGAAAGAGATATGGAAGAATGGTTTTGAAGTTGAATAAACCACTAACTTGGTATATATTTCTCAATGCACTAGGAAACCAGTTCCTTGCAGTTGAAAACTTCAGGAACACAGCCTGCATGAGAAATTTTGGATGTCCAGATCACTTCCTTCTTAGAAGACGGGGATGAATAGTAAGAATACACTCTAGACCACTAAAAGTTATGGTCCTCGCATCCAAAAATGTTCAAAGTGTCTCTGTAGAACTTCTATCGACCTTCTCCTGCCATAAGTTGGTGAGAGTGTTCTTTTAATCCAGATAATATTTGAAATGAGCACGTGAGAGAGATAATGCAATCTTCTGCAAATCGTGCTTTAATCTGGTTTAATGAGAAATATCCTCGATCCCCTTGCTTATTAATGATGATATTTACTAAACCTGTATGATGAGTTATTAAAATTAAACCATACTAAATGCATATTGAGAAAAGAGCGAAGGTGGTGGGGACGACGAGAGAAATTAAGATTTGGGAATTTTGTGAACCCGCCAACCCGAGAACCCACCAACTCGTGGTTGTGAAAGGTTGAAAATTGGCTAAGTGTTGTAATGTGGTTAGTCGGACTCAATATAGGAGAGATGAGATACTTAGGAGCTCAGGGAGTTCGATGGTAAAAATGTAGATCGTGGATCTCTTGGGTGCAAAATGTATATCGCAGAACATGGGATATAAAAGCTTGAACCCGTGAACCCGGGAACCCATGATTGTAAAAACGGCTAAGTATAGGATAATTCATCGATCGGTTAGACTCATGATATGGGAAGATGAATGGAAGTGAGAACCTGCGAGTCCACCAACACGCAAACCCATCAAAGAAAAATGACTAAGTATAGTAACTAGAAAGGGAGAATAGAAGGGAGAAAAGAAAAGGGAAATTCGGGTATGTATAGAAGAGAGAAAATAAATGGACAAACAAAGTTGGGAAAATAGAAAATGCGATGGAATTTTTGGAAGCGGGAATTGATCTCAAGAACTAGCTCCAACTATGGAATGATAACCCCCTGTGAGTTGTCAAGAATCCAAAACCTTTCATAATCAGGTGCTTCCATCCATTGGGCTATGGAGTCAAAGTAAGAATATACAAACTAAAAAATAAAATTATGTATAATGAGAATGAGAAAGTCTTAGGTGAAAAAACCTTTCAAATGTTGCTCGTTGATAGGAAACATTAGAATTTTACCCTTCATGTCTTGAAGCATATAGGAGTTAAAACCCAGGATCTTTTCAACAATATATGGTCCAATCCAGAGCGCTTCAAACTTTGTATGCATAGATGGTTTCTCCTTGGATTTGTTCCACAGTAACACCAGTTCTCCCTTCTGGAAATTGTTTACAGTTGTGCTCTGATCAAAATATATTTTGACACTCTACTGCCTTTGAGAAGTTCGATTCAAAGCTTTTCTTCGTTCTTCTTCCAAATTTAACAATTGGTTGATCCTCCTTTGGATAGGTGATTTTTTTTTTGTATTCTTGGTATTAACCACAAAATTTAATGCATTGAGTTTGAGGCTAATCGAAATTTTGGATTCTTTCCCATAAACCAGTGTATATGGGGACATCCTAGTGCTGTCCTTTGGAGTCGTTCTACTTTCCACAACAAAACAATCATCTTCAAATGCCAATTCCTTTGGTTCTTGTCAATGGTTTTCTTCAATATCTGAACAAGTGTTTTATTTGTGGATTCAACAAGGCCATAACATCATGTATAATAATTCGATGATTGACCCATGATAATTCCATATTCTCCACAAAACTCTGTAAACTTCGACCCGATGAAAATTGAACCATTATCTGTGATAAATTTATCCGGGACACCAAATCTCGACAGAATATTATCTTTGAGTAATTTAATTAGCTCTTCATAATCAACTTTGTTTAATGCCACTGCTTCTGGCCATTTCTTGAAATAATCTGTACCTGTGAGATTGTACATATGTCCCTTTCTAGACTTCGGATTAATTAGCCCAACAACATTAAGTCCCCATTGGGAGAATGGTTGTTCTACAATTATGGGTTGTAAAGGCATCGTGGATCTCTTTTTTTTTCCTAGAAAACTACTGCTATGATACACACTTCCTTATTGTGACATATGAGTCTCTGAAAATTGATGGCCAATAGAATCCAACTCATATTATCTTGTGGGCAGTGGCGGTAGGTGCAAAGTGTCCACCACATATTCCTTCATGGAATTTTCTCATTAGTTCTTGGTTTTGGTTTTCCTCAATGCATCTCAATAGTTTACCATCATAATTTCTCTTGAGAAGTATATCAATAATCAACACATATTGAGTTTCCTTCATCTTAAATGTTCTTCGCTCCTTGGGATTCATGGTGATAGGAAATTGCCTGGACCTTAAGTAGAATATAATATCTTTGTACTATTTTGTATCAGCTAATGGTTCTCCTATTGAAATTGAAATCATTCCATCCAAAAAATTGTTATTCGCTATGAGCTTGCATAAACCTTGTCCTTTGACAACCTTTAAAGGCTTAATTTCAATATCATACTCTTGTATATTTTCCAGCCAATTAGCCCATTTTCCTTCTCTCAATTTTTGAGTCAGAAGCATCTTCACTGGTGATGAGGGAACATAAACAATAACATGGGAGTTCAATATGTATGTCGGAAAGTGTGCTACCTCTTTTACAAGAGACATTTTTTGCTTTTCCAGTTTTGAATACCTCAATTCATAGTCATGTAGGGTTTTGCTCATGAAACTTATTGGGAGTTCTTCACCTTTGGTATTCTTCTGAGTAAGAACATATGCAACAAATGTCTCTGTAGAAAATGAACAGAAGATGAAATCTATTTGAAAATATGGACCAATGAGGACTAGAGTTGTGGTGATTGAACCTTTGATATTATTGAAATCCTCTTGAGTATTTGTCTTCCATTCGAACCTCTAGTCCCTTTTCAACAACAAATTGATCGGCTTTACAATATTTGCATAGTCAAGAACAAACCTTCACACAAAATTGATCTTACCGAAAAATGATTGGACTCCCTTCTTGGATGTTGGGGGGTTGAGCTCATTTATTGCTTTAAATCTTTTTGTATCTATGTAAATTCGTTCCTTGCACATAATGTGGCCCAACAATTTTCCTTGAGTTACAACGAACAAACATTTATTTGGATTTAGAGAGATAGGTCATATAGTTTACATATTTTAAAAACTTTTCTCAAATGATGGATATGATAACCCCTTGTTTTTTAATGCACTGTCAAGTCATCTTGATAGTCTGCCATAAATTTTCCTATCAACCTGCTAAATGCATGATCCATGGCCCTATGGAATGTGGCTCCAACATTCTTCAAACCAAAGGGCATTCTAGCATATGCATATGTCTCCCAAGGTATCATATATGTTGTATTTGCCCTATCTTCCTCAACCACCAAGACTTGTTTATATCCATACAAACCATCCAACATGGACATGCAAGATAATCTAGTGACTTGTTGGAGAAGGAACTCCATACTAGGTATAGGAAATTAATCCTTTATGCTTTCTTTGTTAAGGTCTCTGAAGTCAACACAGATCCATATTTCCTTGTTTTTTTTTCTTACAATCACAGGATTTGAAAGCCAGTCAGAGTGTCTAATGGGATAAATTGTTCATTCCTTCTTAAATATCTTCAATTTAATCTTTATCAGAGGTTTCATTTTGGGATTCATCATCCTTATTTTTTGATTTACAGGATTTTCTTCTTCTCTCAAAGGAATGATATGTTGGAATATCGTTTTATCGTAATCTTTCAAATCATCATAGGTACAAGTGAACACATCAATGTATTCTTTAAACAAGGCAACATATTGATCAAATTTCTCAGTGGTGCAATCAACTCCCAAGTTGACATATTTTGAGGAACTGTCAGTTCCAATATTGAATTTTATTGTCTCTTGCACTTTTCGAATTGAAACTTCTTCAAGGAGATTCTTAGCATGATCATATTCTATAAAAAGAGATTCAGATTGTATAAAATATTTAGGAATAACAGACGTGTGATCATATTCATCATCATCATCATTCAACAAAAAAATTTCCAGTAGTTCATCATTCTCAAACACTTGCAAATATTCAATGTTATCAGGAACGGACAATCCGAATGCTCTTTCTACTTGGAAAGATGTTTTTCTTTGGATATCGTCTGCGTTTGACATTGAGGTTTCCAAGACTAATGAATCTACCTTATGATTCTTATCCCTTGGAATGAAAGAAATGTTGAAGGAACTGAAAGATTCCATCAATTAGTTAACCCTTTTGAAATATAACTTAAGTCTTTCCTTTTTTATTTTATACCTCTGGGTAACCTGATTGATCACCAACTTTGAGTCACCAGTCACAACTAGATGTTCTATTTTCATTTCTTGTGAAAGGATCATCCCCTTAATAAAGGTTTCATATTTTGCATCATTATTAGTGCATGATAAATCTAGTCTAATAACATGCAGATGAACAACCTTATTTGGACTCATAAGAACAATCCCAATTCCGCTCCCGGAGTTTGAATAGGCTCCATCGAATGACATCCTCTAATAGACTTCAAATAGACATTCTTGATTCTTGGTTTCTTGAACATGCTCTAGGCTTTCATTATGTTCCATGTCTAGGATACAATAGTTTCCAATCCCGACATTTATATAGTCCTCCATCAATTCATTGTCCTTCTTTTGGAAGGAGAAGGGTTTTCTAGGTTCATGAGGAACTTTAATCATTTATCCTTCTTTTCCTGGAAACATCATACAACTTTCATCATTCATTATATATCCCTCAATCATAAATGTCCAATGTCTTCCCAACACAACTCCATATCATGGAGGAAGGTCTACCACAATAATATTGAAAATTGTAATGATATGGGGGGCTGTTGTAATCCAAGCATAAAAGTCCTTGATCTCTCCATAAGCTGGCACTTTTCTAGAATCTATTGCATATATGATTTCATTGGTTTCATAATACTTGGTGCAACTCATGCCCAATGCCTCCATGACCACCAGTGGCATATTATTTGTCACGCCAGTGTCAACTAAACAATTATGCAGTGCAACATCATGATTTTCAATTGAAATGTAAAAGGGAGGAATTTTACCTCTCATCTTGGCAGTTGACTGGCTTTGGCTTTGTTTTTGACTAGTGACCACAACTTCTGTCCTTTTAGATGGATCTTCCAACAATTTCAAAATGTTATGTCTTTGCTGGGGAATCTTCACCACTTCTGTAAAGGGAAAATTTATCCTTAATTTACTTAAGTCCTCTATGACATTATATGTCATTTGAGTGGAGTTTGACATCAGGTGTTTCCTTTTACTTCCAACGCTATCCATCACCTTCTCATTTGCTATTTTCTCATTTGTTTTTTCTTTTTCTTTTTCTTTTTGTTTCACTTTATCATAATTGCCTTTATTTTTTGGTCTATTTACAAATCCTCTTATCTGGGCGATGTTTTCTTGCGATTTGGGATTGTTGTCACCCTCTTCAAATATATACATGGGCATCTCACATCCATCATTCTGCACAGTTTCAGAGCTTTCATCAAGTGAGTAATAATCATCTTGCTCAATTAATTACTCGTCATACACATCATTTAGAACATATACATTAGGAGTAGGCTTCCTGGGAACCCTTGGTCTTTGTGGATTATCTGTGTTTTCAAACCTCACTCTATTTTCTTGGGGAGGGTTCTTTCTTTGCTTTGGGATTAACATTCTTGGATTTTCCACATAATTATATCCCATTCTTAGTTTGGTTATCATGTTTTGCATTTGATTGATAGTTCTATTCATCTGTGAAATTTCAATGCTTTGCTTATTTTCCTGTGCCTCCACAGGGTCAACCTTTACATCAGGTATGGTTCCCTTGAAAAATTTATCCTCCCATTGTTTGGTTTTGAGCCGGTCGAGGCTTGAATTATTCATTTTTTCTTGAATTGGAAGCTCCTTGATTATCAATACTTAATCCTCCCAGTTGCCTTTGTACTTTTCCCAATATAATGTCGGGGTCGACACCCATTTCAATCATAATTTATTCCATCTCAGTGGATTTAGTCATTGCCTCCTCCAAGGTATCCATTTGGTATGTTCTGATAGCATATTTCACATTCAGAGGAATTGCATTCTTATAACAACCGAGAATGACTAGGTCAATTGGTATTTTATCTTATGGAATCCTACTCAAGGTTTTATTGAATTTGAAATTAAAATATTGTATCCTTTCATTCTTCCTTAAACAAATCTAGGTGAAATCGGTGAGAAGGGTATGATAAGAAATTGGTGGGGCAAACATAGTCAGGAACATAGCTTCGAGGTCATTAAATGAGTGAATTGATCTACTGGGAAATGGTGTATACCATTCATACTCTCTTCCTGGTAAGGTTTGGAGAAACACATTTACCATGAAATCATCATACTCAACATGGTGAAAATCACAAACATCAGGAGATAAGTGCAGATGCCTCTTTGCATCGAATTCTCCGTCTCTGGAAAATTCCTTCAGGGTGCCCTTAGGGAGAACATGGAGATCATGTTGCTCACCTAGAATATTCGAAGGAGAATCTCTTACTCTTCTACTATTTTCAAACCTTAAGTTCTCTTGATTTCTTGCAACATCTCTTCCACCTTCTTGTCTCTCCTCATGATGCTCGTCTCAGGGTTGTTCATTTCTTTCTTCCATATCCAAAGAGATTCCAAGAATATAATTTTCACTTCTAAGAATAAAGAGTTGCTTGCTTTTACTTCTGGTAATGGGTCCCTTGTATTTGTCCAGCTTCAATCCCAACCTTGTTCTTGTGCTTCTCAAGTTAGTCGTTGGTTTCTTTGGTCTTGTCGCTCGTCTCTCCTCTATCTCCAGAGGATTTATCTTTCTTCTTCTTGGACTAAGATCTTCTAGGACCTTTCTAACTCTTCTCGGGTATCCATTTTTATTACCATATTGTATAACTCATGTAAGATGCTTCGTTGATTGTTCAATCCAATTTCTAAGAGGGGTTGATCAACTTGGGGAAAAGTCATATTTGTTTTCAAAAACAATGTTAGACCACGTTCCAAATTTCAGTTTAATTCCTAATATGGTCACCAAAAATGTTGACATTTGAATCCGTCAAGATCGAAATAGAAACCTCACGAGGATGTAAATCCTTATGTGTTTTTATAGAGGTGGTACTCCTCTTTAATTTATGGTTTTCTTAGGATTCTAAATGTTCAAAATATGAGACTTTGCATAAGTCTGTCGTGGTAATCAAAGAAATAAAATATTGCAAGAAAGATAAAAGGATAAAGTTTTTTTGTTTTCTTTTGTTTTCTTTTTTAAAGAAAGTTCCTGAGAAAGGAACAAGAATCACACACTTTCACACATTTAAAGCAAATAAGCAAAATTTCCTCACATCCATCATAGTTTAAGATAAATATTTATGATCACATAAAATAAAAGAAAATGATCTACATGCATAAGAGAAATTTAACAGAGTGGACACATGGGAAACTCAAAAAAAGATAATGATATATCAATCTCAAATACTTTATATTCTGAAAACAGGGTTACAAAGCACAATCGAGATTGTTCCCAAAGTAGCTCTCTTGAAATTTCTAAAAAATATATAGGTTGTTACATATTCTTTGAAATTTAAAAATGTGTTTGTTTTAAAGACTGGGATTGGAGCTCTCGCGGAGCATAAAGAAAATAAATACAAGAAATAATTTCTTCAAAGGAAGACGGTGGGCGGTAAAAGAACAAAAAGACTTGGTAAGAAGAAAATAGGAGTTATCAATCTTCGGTTAAACTTTTCTAGTGAAATAGGTGGAATAACTGGATGAAGAACTTGATAAATAAAAAGAAGGATGTGATCAACATAAACTTACTATTATGCTCTCTCCTCTATTCTCTTGCTTGTTGATTCCCTTTTATTGTCTTCGTTGACAGTTAGAGGAATCGTCTCAACCACTTCTTTCTCTTCGATGGTTAGTTTTTTGATAGCTTTCTTAAACCATTCTTGAATATAACTTTTCATTGGTACCATGTTGATTTCATGCCAGATTTTGATGTTGAACAACTCGCCCTCCAAGTCTCTCAGATCTAGAGAAATGCCATGTAATGATTCTTCAATATCCTGGATTTTCACAGAGTAGTCCACTAGCCAATTGTCTATGTCATCCTCATTATATTCAAGTATACCATATAACTTTTCAACTGACAACCCTTTAAAGATCTCAACTTTCTCATCAAATTGTTTCTTTGTTAGGAACAACGAGTTGAGGATAAACTTGGGATCTTGGACTTTGTTAGTGATTCCGGCTATGTCTACCTTCGTGAGCCTTTTGAATAGTTCTTCCCTCCTTGATATGGCTTGGCTGCACGTTTGAACATTGTCATTCAAGTTTTTTATCTTTTTTTTCCAGCACATGTTCAACTGTTTAATCAGAATTGGAGAGGGAATATCCTCCTCTCTTCTCCTTAGCTCTGTCATGTTGGAAACTTTAACACCAAAGGGTACCACAACATCAAGGTAAAAACCTTCTTCATTTTTTAGGTCGTCTTGCAAATATTCATGGAAGGCATGCGCCCTCAAGCCAAAAGAAATCACGTTCTTTGAAATTTTCCAAGCTTCTATGATCAATGCCATTCTTTTCTTGATATTATTCTCCACATAGCTCATGGTTGATGTAATTAAACTTGATGATCCTTTTAATTTAGCAGCAGCTGTGGTGGGTCCAACAATTGCCAAAGGGATGGAAAGAAGTGGAAGAGGCATTAAGGTCTCTTCCAGTTCCTTAATCCTCTCCTTTAACTTTGTATTTTCCGCTTTGAGACCACCAATGGATTCGTCCAATGCATCGTCGATTGCTCTATGAATTTTAGAAATCTATCAAGGCCGCACATCTCTTAGGTCAACCTCTGAACGTTATTTTCCTTTCTTATTATTTACATCACTTTTCTCAGTAATCAATTTTTTGGATTTCCTATTTTTTCAATTCTGCAAAACAAATGATTCTTCTTCATTGAAGGTCTCATTCTCAATGATTTCCAAAGACAGATTCTGGTGGGTCGTCCTTCCCGACTGATTAATGTTGGGAAACATTTTCTCTATGTCTTCTTCAAGTTCCATATCTTTGATGGAGAAGTTATTGATATCACTCTATATGCGTTGGTCTTCTTCCTCTTGCACTACGTTTTTCCTCTTTTTCCTTAGTAGAAGTTTGTGTGAGATTTCAATTTTTCCCGTAGGGGGATTGTTTTCTCCTCCTCCACCTGAAATACTGTTGATCACTTTTCTGGATGGGTGGGCTGCTGGAGCACTACTTCGAGATGTTGTAATCTTAGGAGTAACATTATGGGATTGGGAACTTTTCTCGTTGGGACCCTTTCTTTTTTATATGTAAAATTCATTGGTACTGAGTACC
>JASDQU011404207.1:25512-36065 GCA_032191745.1 Picea mariana
GGGTTTTATCCTTCTTATCCTACCAGCTCCGCTGTTGCCATCAATGAAAACAACCATCAATACACATTCGTTGCTTGTTCAATATTTTCCAACACAGGATAGGTAGATTATTAGGTTGCACGAAATTAGAGAAAGTAGTGTTAAGACCTTTGGAAAGGTCAAAGGAAAATCTCAGGAGAGGTAGCTTATTCAGTTGCGCATAAGACATAGATTGAGATCCTAAAAAATCAGGAGATGTAGCGTTGCAAGGATCATGCAGAAGCCAGAACGTTGTGCAGACAGAGATCCTTTGTAAAGGATTGTGGAATCGTGGCTTTTCCCTTTTGAATTTTGGGAGCAATCAAAACCATTGAATCAAGGATTTCTAGATTGTTAGATCATGAGCTAGGTAAGCAAGAGTCATTAGATGTAGTTGAGAAATTTCGGGTATAACAAGGACCATCAGATAGAGCTGAAGCCAAAGGCTGGGAGAGATTAAGTCCCAACTGTTAGATCAAACTAATCGATTGTCAATCGTTGATCGAAGCCAAGAAGGAAGAATCTTCAGTACTTTGAATCTTAGCCACTTCGACAATTATTAGAGACAAGACATAAGAATAAAATCATGAAGTCATGCTGATCGCTCAATCTGATAGGAAGATCTATTTAAATCTCAATTGTTGATCATGGTCATTCGGAGTTGATCCTTCAGATGTAAATAAGTTTTAGTCCTATAAATACCGAAGGTCGAAATTGCAAAATCGCACCAACTGTTAGATTGAGGGAAGAATTTGGGAGTAATGCGAGTCATTAGATCAAGAGTGGAAGGATAACATAAGTTTCGGGACTCCAGAAATTCACCACTTCGGCAATTAATGGAGACTAGGAAAAGCTATGAAGTGTCGAAGCCACAAAGTGAAAAACCAAAGTCATGAAATAATGCAGGCCATCATATCTGGAGTTGAGGAATGTGGACCATCAATTTGGTTGATAACGTGTCTTATGCCACCTAGCAAGGGTTCCATATGTTGGATTACTGAGAGGGGGGGTGAATCGGTAATAGAGCAATGCAATCCTTTTTAACCATATAATCCAAGTGTTAAATCAATGTAACATTATAATCCAATAACTGTAGAGTAAATAGGCAATGTACAAATGAACAATCATACACATACATAGTACACCAATGTTTTACATGGAAACCCAAAGCGGGAGAAAACCACTGAATGATTTTTCTTATATGTTTTGAAGAATAACATTCATTGGAAGCACCAAATTCCTTTGTTTTCCAGCTGCAACTAGAAGGAGGCTCCAACCCCCTTGTTTCTCAGACTACAACCCGAGGGAAGATCCAAATCCCTTATTCTCTGGCTACAACCAGAAGGAGGCTACATCCCCCTATGTTCTTCAGCTACAACCAAAAGGTGGCTACAACCACCTGTCCTGGCCCTGTCCAATCGCCCTGACGTAGAAGTAGAATGATGGAACCACTGTCACACTATCACTGAGAGATATACCACTGTACAACTATATCAACCTGTACCACTGACCTATATCCAACCTGTACAACTTCCATGTAATCAATTTGTACCTGAATTGAACATGTATCAACAAAAATACAATAGGTACGTGACCTGTAGTGCTGCAACACGAGTATGTATGCGCCCTATTTTTTATGCAGCCTGCGTATGTACGTGAACAAACCATTATGCAGCCCGTGTATGTACGCGACCAAACTGTTATGCAGCCTGTGTATACCTTCTGAGAACCAGGGTTTCCTTTCTCTTGAAAACTTCTGACCCTTTGTAAATTCTTTCACATAGATTTGTAACATGTCACTGTATCCAGACTATAAGTATACCCTGTGCATGCATCCTCATATATAACCTTTACCCAAATCATATATATCTCTCTCCAGTCTTGTACCATATAGGTGTGTGTAATCATGAACAAGTATAATAAGCCTCACATGATCTATTCATCAAACCCTTTCTGATATTTAGCCTCTCAATACATCAACCACTTCACAAATACAAGCTCTCAACCATGTACAACAAAAACCCTTAGCCATATGCCAAGAGATACAAGATGTGCTTCAACAAGAAGTATCAATGATAAATATACCAACACTGTATTTCTGTACATCTGACTTATGCAGAAGATCCCATGCAACCACTAGTCTCTCTAGGGAGAATCCTCAAATCTCCATAACCATTTCTCATGCATACATCAAAATCCAACTATTCATAGAAATAAGACATACCTTTTGAATCAATGGATAGATCTGATGTATCTAAGCACTATAGACCTTCCAGGGAGCTTGATCTCAGAATTTAGAACCTCTGCAACTTCATCTTCTCAAGTTTCATGGATTTACCAACATGTATGCACCCTATACATAGCCAGCCCGCGTACACCTCAGTATCAATGCACCCTATACACAACCAACCCATGTACGTTTTAGAAAATAGGGTTTTTTGTATTCACGGTAATTCTGAGAATTTCATCCTCAACCCTTCGTACTACCTCAGACTTTCGAAACTTTAGATGTATCAATGAGTACTTGCAATACGCCTCACACAAAAAAATATATTCAATGTGTTCAAGTGTGTTTTAATGAGAGAGACTTGCCTCTTATTTATACTTTCATGTAGCATTACACTTTCCTTATTTTAGGGAGTTTTCCGTTTAAAATAATTTCTTTTGCAAACACTTTGACTTTTAGGGGATTCTATATGACTCATGAGGGTTCTCCAACTTCATATGGCCATAACTCTCTAGCCGTGAGGAGTTATGCTACCACTAGAAATTGCATGACAAGAATTATCCATATAGGATATTTTCACTGAAAAATTCACTGCCCTTCATCTCATTATTCCACAATTAAGCATGGGCTCTCTAACCATACTTCTAGGATAACTCAATTCTCAAAGTGTCTTCCTGTAAGGTCTTTCACCATAAGGGAACCACTTTGGAGTTCATCCATTTGTACTTATTATCAACCATGACAAGACAATAATGAGTCATCTTTACATCAAACAAACTTGGGTCCATTACCCAAACCTTTGTGTTGTCAGACTTTCTTCAAGGGTTGAAATCAATGACAACCAACCTTAATCAACAATCTCCCCCTTTGGCATCGATGGCAACAATCTGATGCAATAATGAAATCATATCACTCATGCTCCCCCTAGAACCATGCATCTGTCCTTTGCATCTCTGTGACCAATGCTCCCCCTAGAAATGTTGAGATTCAACAGGAAGATCCTAGTGAAAATTATGCACCTACACTAGGATGGAGCCTCAGGCTATTTTTAGGTGGAAGACTATTTTTAGATGATGAGAAAATTCTATTTATAGATGATGTCTATTTATAGATGGTGAGAAAATTCTATTTATAGATGTATGTCGACTATTATTATCCGTTAATAATAGTTGGACAATAAATATTAGTCTATTATCAATGAGCACTTGGAAATAGTTAACTGAAGTTGCCAATCAATTAGTTATAGGAAATTCGAGTTCAAAGGTTGACTAGTGGGACATGCAAGTCGAATTAGTTGTAACTGAGTGATTCAAAGTTGTAAGAGAGTTGGATGTGTAGTTATGTGAGTTGTAAAGTAGTTTAACTCAGTTAAGTGAGTTAAGCTCAGTTGTACTAGTTGTAACTGAACTTACACTAGTGAGATAGCGGTGAATTAATTATTAATTAATTCACAATCAGTGATCTCACATGCAACTGAAGATTTACCACTGTTAACTACATGTATGTCAGATCCAGTGGAAACCCAGTTGAGATAACCAGTGGAAGGGGTAGTTTGACTATCAGTTGTGACATTAGTGAGTGCTCTCATGCAACCACACACACATTGGATGTGCCCATGAGGAATGCGTAGCCTAGTCAAGACAAATTCATTCATTGCAGGGATTTCCATTAGCAAGGATTGCACATAGGAGGTAGGTTGTCTGAAAGAAGTAAATTGGCACATGAATTTGTCAATTTTTGTATGACAGTGTGAGACGATTGTATATTGCACTGAGAGCTATTGGATTAGATTTTTGTATGAGATTGTTTCATGATCCATGATATATACATAATATATGATAGTGGGGTTTTTAGCTTTATGCTTTCCTAGTAAAACATCTGTGTTATGTGTGATTGATCTTTCTTCTTGATATTGCAATTGGCGATCATGTTTTAAATTCTACAAGAATGTTTGTAGAAGCGATTCTTTATTTAACAATGGCATATAATTTTTAGATCAGGAGAATCCAGGCAATACATAATTTGTATTAAAATTTCTACATGGTGTCATAGCACACGAAATTGTAGAAGTTGAGTTTGTGATTGGATAGAATTCGAATTTGCAGAAAGACTTTCTTGGTGCAACAATCGATTCAAGATCGAAATGGATTTCAATGGATTGAGGTTAGAGTATACACTCAAGGGTAGCTCAAACTACATTTCTTGGAAGGACAGGATGGAGGCAGTACTCAAAGACAATGGCTTGACGGAATTCATTGACAAAGATGTTCCTAAGCCATATACTGTAGACGCTGCAAATATTGATACATGGAAAAAGAAAGTGGCAAAGGCGAGAAGGATCCTATTGGAGGAAGTACGAGACCACATTGTCTTAAACCTCCATGGGAAAGCCACACCATATGCAATGTGGAAGACTTTGACGGATCTATTCCAAAACAACAACGACCATAGGAAATTGGCACTCAAAGATAAACTCAAGAAGATCAAGAAGGAGAAGGGAGACTCCATTCCAAAATATCTCACAAAGTTTGTCCAATGTCGGGATGAGCTAGGGAGTGTGGGAATAACAGTCGTTGATGATGATTTGGTGATCTTGGCTCTCCTAGGACTTCCTAAGAATTGGCACAGTTATCAAGAATCTGTCAATGGAAGGGAAAAATTGCCAGATTGGGAACGACTATGGTCGGATCTAGTGCAGGAGGAGTTCAGGTGGAACACCAAAGATGGCTCTTCATCAAAGCATGATGATGAAGAGGATTTTTCTTTGGATGCTAAGGCAAGGAAAGGGAAGGGGAAGAAATTCCATTCAAAATCCGAGTCTAAAGGAAAGAAGTTGGATTTGTCCAAAGTGAAGTGTTTTTACTGTCACGAACATGGGCATCTCGCTACTAATTGTCAAGTGCATTGGGATCGGTGTGGTATTTGGATAGTGGCGCTTCCTTCCACATGACAGGAGATAAGGAGCTTTTCAGTGACTTGGAGGAGAGAGATCTCAAAATGCATATAGAGATGGGCGACGATGGAAGATATAGTGCGACTGGAATTAGCACCATTACCTTTTAGAGGGAGTCAGGTAAACCATTTCAATTGAAATATGTTATGCATGTTCCAGGTCTAAAGAAAAAATTGGTCTCAGTCGCAATGTTGGAGGACAGAGGCTATGACGTCGTTTTCAGCGATGGAAAATATTTCCTACGACATAAAACAATGGGTCAAGTCAAGAAGATAGGGATTCGAGTTAAGAATCTCTACAAGCTGGAGGTAGATGGCTGCGCTACCATGATGAGCAAGGAAAAAATATTTGTGAGCTGGAATGAGGGCGAATTAATGCACAGGCAATTGGGCCATCTTCATCATGGAGACTTGAAAATCATGCAACAAATATCTACTGGAATTCCAATGGGAACACTTGCTCAGTTAGATTAGTGCAAGGGTTTCACCATGGGGAAGTATGTAAATTCCACCTTTCATGAAAAGGAGAACCGTGCTTCGGTGATCCTAAAGAGAATTCACACAGATGTATGTGGACCATTCCCGGTTGCTTCAAAAACAAAACATGAGTATTATGTTATTTTTGTTGATGAATTTTCTCGTAAATGTTGGATATTCTTCATGCAGAAGAAGGATCAATCATTCTCAAAGTTCTATGAGTTTAAAGAATTGGTGGAGAAAAAGTCGGGGAATCAAGTGAAGGCTCTGAGGAGAGATAATGGTGGAGAATACATCTCTAAATAATTCAAAGACTTCTACAACAAAGAAGGAATTCAAAGAGAACTCATAGCGCCTCATAACCCACAACAAAATGGGGTCGCAGAGAGGAAGAACAGAACGATCATGGGTGCAGCACAAGTGATGTTGCTTGATCAGGGCCTACCAATACATTTGTGGGAAGAAGCATGCAACATTTTGGTTTATGTGAAAAAGCGTTGTCCTCATAGAGTACTTGGCATGAGTACACCTAAAGAAGCTTTCACTGGTAAGAAACTTGATGTTTCTCATTTTAATATTTTTGGCTCATATGTTTATGTGCATGTGACCAAGAACGCCAGGAAGAAGCTGGAGCCGACTGTTGAAGTTGGGATATTTTTGGGGTACACAGAAACACCCCATAATTATCGTTTGTATTTTCATAACATTAAGATGATTTTTATGCAATGAGATATGAAATTCGATGAGGGGAAAGCCATGTGGTTGTCGCTTGAGAGGGAGCTAGACTTGCATGCAGAGGAGAGACTGATGGTTACCAAAGATGAGTCTCAAGATGTGGATCAACCACGTGAGGAGGTTCATGGAGTGGAGGAATCCACTCATGCAGAGCCATCCATCAGAAATGGCATAAAGAAAACCACAGAAGATGATAGATTGAGACTAGATGCTGCACAGAATGTAGGATTCCCTACTTCACATCGCAGACATAGACAGTCTTCTGATCGATTTACTGGATAGATGGCTCTCATGAGAAAATGTATTGTGATTGAAACATCTTCCTTTCAGGAAGCAGTGCAGGATCCCACTTGGGTTGATGCAATGGTGGAGGAGTATGGTTCCATTGTCAAAAACAGTGCATGGGAAATTGTCCCAAGACCGGTCGACAAATCAGTGGTAGGTTCGAGATGGATCTACAAGGGTAATCTTTTAATCATTGTTCTTTATGTTGATGATTTAATACTAACTGGTGATGAGAAGCTGATACACTCATGCAAGGAGGACCTTGCAAAAGAGTTCAAGATGAAGGATATGGACCTCCTTCATTATTTCCTTGGATTGGAAATATTGTAGCGAGATGGTGAACTTTTTGTGTCTCAAGTCAAGTATGTAAGGGAGATACTAGGTAAGTTTCACATTGAGGGATGCAAACCCATGGATACTCCTCTTCCAAGAAACTGGAAGAAAGAGGATGTTACTTCTGGAGAGGTAGTGGATGCTACTGTCTATCGACAGTTAGTGGGTTTGCTAATGAATCTAGTGAACACGAGACCAGACATTTGCTATGCAGTTAACCAGCTGAGTCAGGCGATGGTTACGCCTACCAAAATATTTTGGAAGGAAGGTAAGCATGTCATGAGATACCTGAGGGGCACATTTGAGTATGTCTTAAGGTACAGACAGACGAATGAGGTGAAGTTGCATGGCTTCATGTATGCAGATTGGGTGGGCAGCCCAATGGGAAAAAATAACACATCAAGGGGGATCTTTAGTATTGGATCTACAACTGTTTCTTGGTACAACAGGGAATAGAGATCTATGACACTTAGTTCAGCGAAAGCGGAATACATGGCAGTGAGTCAAGCTGCATGTGAGGCTATCTAGATGAGAAAGATATTGGTTGGTTTGTTTGGTTCTCATTTAGATCCAACACTGATTCATTGTGATAATCAGAGTTGCATTAAACTCTCGATTAATCCTGTGTTTCATGATAGATCTAAGCATATAGATATCCGATATCATCATATCAGAGATTGTGTGCAACAGAAGATCATGTTGCTTCAGTACATTCCTATGGAAGATCAAGATGCAAAAATTCTGACGAAGGTGCTCACCAAGAGTAAAATCGAATACCATAGAGACAAGATCGGGGTGAAGGATAATACCTTTCTTGTTGAGAGGGAGTGTTGAGATTCAAAAAGAATATCCTAGTGAAAATTATGCAACTACACTAGGATGGCGCCTTAGGCTATTTTTAGGTGGAAGTCTATTTTAAGATGATGAGCAAATTCTATTTATAGATGATGTCTATTTATAGATGGTGAGCAAATTCTATTTATAGATTTATGTCGACTATTATTATCCCTTAATAATAGTTGGGCAATAAATATTAGTATATTCTCAATGAACACTTGGAAATAGTTAACTGAAGTGGAAAATCAGTTAGCTATAGGAAATTCGAGTTCAAAGGTTGACTGGTGGGACATGCAAGTTGAATTAGTTGTAATTGAATGATTCGAAGTTGTAACAGAGTTGGATGTGTAGTTATGTGAGTTATAATGTAGTTTAACTCAGTTAAGTGAGTTAAGCTCAGTTGTACTAGTTGTAACTGAACTTACACTAGTGAGAGATCGGTGAATTAATTCACAATCAGTGATCTTACATACAACTGAAGATTTACCACTATTAACTACATGCATGTTAGATCCAATGGAGACCCGGTTGAAATAACAGGTGAAAGGGACAATTTGACTATCATTTTTGACATTAGTGAGTGCACTCATGCAACCACACACACATTGGATGTGCCCATGAGGAATGTGCATCCTAGGAAAGATGAATTCATTCATTGCAGGGTTTTCCATTAGCAGGGATTGCGCAGAGGAGGCAGGCTGTCTGGAAGAAGTAAATTGGAACATGAATTTGTCAATTTTTGTATGACAGTGTGAGACGATTATATATTGTACTAAGAGCTATTGGATTAGAGTTTTGTATGATATTGTTTCATGATACATGATATATACATAATATATTATAGTGGGAATTTTATCTTTATGCTTTCCTGGTAAAACATATGTGTTATGTGTGATTGATCTTTCTTCTTGATATTGCAATTGGTGATCATGTTTTAAATTCCGTAAGAATATTTGTAGAAGCGATTATGTATTTAAAAATGGCATATAATTGTTAGATCAGGAGAATCCAGACAATACATAATTTGTATTAAAATTTCTACGGGAACCATGCCTCTGTTCTCTGCATCTAATAAATCTCTCCCCCTTTGTCATCAATGGCAAAGGTATCTTTCCATCTGGGGCTACTCCCCCTAACCGAACTATCCTCTTTATGGTGCTTCCTCGTGTACATCTAAGACATATAAGATAAGCATTCAAAAGCATTCATTTTGGAGTAGAAATAACTTCGAGTCTCTGGTGAAGATACTCAAAGGCTTCCCATGGAAGTGGTTTTGTAAAGATGTCTACCACTTGTTCTTTTGTGCCCACATACTCAACTTTGATTTTCTTTTCTGCAACCCATTCCCATAGAAAGTGATACTTGATTGGAATGTGCTTCATCTTGGAGTGCATCACCAAGTTCTTTGAGATACTAATGGTGCTTGTATTATCACAATAGATTGGAATAGGCTAATCATACTCAACCTGTATATATGTCAGGGTTTGTTTCATCCAAAGAACCTGTGTACAACATGTTGTTGCTGCAATATACTCTGCCTCAGATGTAATAAAGATATTGATGATTGTTTCTTGCTTAGACATGATACTAAACACTCACCCAAGTAGAATGTTTCTCCACTAGTGCTTCGTCGGTCATCAATACAACCTGCCAAATCTGCATCTGTGTAGGCAATAAGTGATAGATCCTTTCCTTTTGGATACCATAATACAAACTCTTCTGCTCCTTTGAGATATCTGAAAATCCTCTTCACTGCTAATACATGTGATTCCTTTGGTGTTGCTTGAAATCGTGCCACCTGTCCAACTACCTGTATTACATTTGGTCAGAATGTTTTCACATATAGTAGGCTACCAATCATTGATCTGTATTTCCTCTGATTTGTATACTTTGAATCATCATCATTGCTCAATTTGCAACTAGTTTGCATGGGAGTGATAACTGGTTTGAAATCTTCCACTCCAAACCTCTTTACCATTTCTCTGATATACTTGGTTTGAGAAATAAAAATTCCTTGGTTGCTTTGACGTATCTAAAGTCCCAGAAAGAAGGACAGTTCTCCAAGTAATGAAATTTCAAATTCATTCTACATATCTTTTGCAAATTTATGGCTTAACATGTCATCATCACTACCAAAAATAATATCATCAACATAAACTTCAATTAATAAAATATTACCTTGACTTACCTTGATGTAGAGGTTATTGTCTGCACTGCCTTTTCTGAATCCTGTTTGCTATCGATATTTATCCAGTCTAGAGTACCATGCTCTAGGAGCCTGTTTTAGACCATACAAGGCCTTCTTTAATTTACACACATAATTTGCATTCTATGACAACTGAAAACCCTCTGGTTGTTCAATGTAGACTTCTTCTTCAAGTTCCCCATTCAGAAAATATGATTTTACATCCATCTGATACACTTTAATATTTTTGGAGCATGCATAAGCTAAAAGCAATCGGATTGCTTCCATTCTAGAAACTGGGGAAAATGTCTCTTCAAAGTCGATTCCTTCAACCTATGTATATCCTTTACATAACAATCTATATTTGTTCCTTGTAACCTGTCCATATTCATTCAATTTATTCCTATATACCCACTTTGTGCCGATTACATTCTTATCCTTTGGTCTTGGAACCAATTCCCAAGTGTCATTTTTCTCTATTTGATCCAATTCTTCATCCATGGC
>JASDQU011404207.1:43225-56017 GCA_032191745.1 Picea mariana
CCTATTCATAGAAATAAGGCATACCTTTTGAATCAATGGATAGATCTGATGTATCTGAGCACTGTAGACTTTCCAGGGAGCTTGATCTCAGAATTTAGAACCTCTGCAACTTCATCTTCTCAAGTTTCATGGATTTACCAACATGTATGCACCCTATACACAACCAGCCCACGTATGGCTCGGTATGTACGCACCCTATACATAACTAGCCCGCGCACGCCTCAGAAAATAAGGTTTTTTGTATTCGCTGTAATTCAGAGAATTTCGCCGTCAACCCTTCGTACTACCTCAGATTTTCGCAACTTCAAATATATCAATGAGTACTTGCAATAAACCTCACACAACAAAAGATATTCAATGTGTTCAAGTGTGTTTTAATGAGAGAGCCTTGCCTCTTATTTATACTTTCATGTAGAATTACACTTTCCTTATTTTAGGGAGTTCTCCATTTAAAATAATTTATTTTTCAAACACTTTGAATTTTAGGGGCTTCTATATGACTCATCAGGGTTCTCCAACTTCATATGGCCAAAACTCTCTAACCGTGAGGATTTAGGTGACGTTCCACATACCACCGGAAATGACATGAAAAGAATTATCAATCTAGGATAGTTTCACTGACAAATTCATTGCCCTTCATCTCATTATTCCACAATTAAGCATGGGTTCTCTAACCATACTTCTAGGATAACTCAATCCACAAAGCGTCTTCCTGTGAGGACTTTCACCATTAGGGGACCACTTTGGAGTTCATCCATTTGTACTTATTATCAACCATGACAAGACAATAATGAGTCATCTTTACATCAAACAAACTTGGGTCCATTACCCAAACATTTGTGTTGCCAGAGTTTCTTCAAGGGTTGACATCAATGACAACCAACCTTAATCAACACCATATGGGGACATGTGTCACATGAATTTGGTGTCTTTTGAACCCCAACATGTCCATTGTTGAGTGACACATGGCACACATACCATGGGTTCACGTCACCATAGGTGACATCAACATGCCATGTCATCTCCGAGATTATGGCCTCTAAGAATGTACAACTTCTTCTACTAGCAAAAGTGTCGAAGGCCGAAGTAGAAAAATCACATGGTCCATCGATCTAAGACCCTCCGGTATTTCTCGTGATCGTCAGATTAAGCAGTGGAAGGATAAGGTAAGAACTTTAGCATGTATAACTCTGGGGGATATGAACAACTTGAGAGTTGTAATATCCTAGAGTGTTAGAGTGTTGAAGTCCCGAAATAAATAAGGATCATCCATCTCAACACTTGATTAAGTCGTGATCGTTGATTTCGTTGAAACCTCCAGATGAGTCAGGATCGTCCATTCAACATGAGATTAAATCTCAATAGTTTGATCTACGAGTGAAGATAATATATGTGTTTCAGTGAAGTTTACTCCGAGAGAGTTGGAATATTGAAATGGGAGAATAGCTTGAAGGCCGAAGTCTGAAGGACTTGGTTCTAACGTCGGTTCCATGATAAGGTAAATGGGTTGATTAGAGGCGTGAAGGGCCTAGAAGTAAACAAACTTGATGAAATTTTAGAACGAGGTATTATGTAGAAGAATAAGGGAAAGACTCTAGGAGAAACACTTAACGTGGATAATCCCGTGGTTTTGAGCCTACGGTTACAAGGAAAGTGGATTGAAGAGAGCGCCTATGCATAATTTGAATTATGTACCAGTTTAAAGGGCCCATGGAATAGTTTGACAAGATTGGCACAAAACCATTCCATTGTTGCTATAAGATCCTGTTTGCACATGAATGGATAAAATAAAAAGGATTTGAAGTCTTTAAGTTAAATAAACTATTATCAATGTTATTGTTAAAAATTAAATGAAGAGGTGTAATGGTTCATTTTCAAAAGACACAATGGTTCAATCTTATACCTACTGAAATACTATATAAACCATAAATTGTGGTAAGAATAAAAGTGTCTCTGCAGTCTACATCAGAAGATCGGAAGCAAGTGCAGAGTCCAAGGAAGAAAGAAAAAGATACTTATGAAGTGAGCGTGGAAGGGAGGAGCAAGGAAGTATGAGTATACTTTTATAATTAAAGTTTAAAAACTGGGAGTTGGTGTTTCCTAGGGTTGGTGCCCTAAAAAAAGGGAGTTGGTGCTTCCTAGGGTTGGTGAACAAAAACAAGGGAGTTGGTGCTTCTTAGGGTTGGATCCCTAAAACAAGGGATTTGGTGCTTCCTAGGGTTGGTGCCCTAAAGCAAGGGAGTTAATGCTTCCTAGGGTTGGTGCCCTAAAATAGAGGGATTGTTGTCTTCTAAAGTTGGTTTTCTAAATCAATATTTATATAAAACCTGTAATTTGTATTTAAGTTTATACTTATTGATGTTATTTACCGAAGTTTTGTGTTGATAAATAAAGTTAATAAATAATTATTTAAAAAGTGATAAAATTTATCAATGATGATTCACCCCCCTTCTAATGTATTGAACTACATTCCAAAAAAATCCCCATGTAAAGCCCTAGATATTGAGTTGTTATATTTCTATTGTTATATTAGTATTGTTGGCTAGAACCATTAATTGTAATTGTACCCTTTCATTCTTCTCTCTTTATCAAGGAATGTAGATACTTCTCACTCTCTATGCTATTTTGGTTGTTTGTTGCATAACACTCTGATACCGTGTTAACATTCACCGAGTTTCCTCAGGCACACAATTTTAATAATCAGAAAAATTAAAATTACATAATAGGTGAAAGACATGGTGTATATATAACCTTTGTAGCTCATCTTAGCATGACATGTGTCCTTGAAAAACAATGCAAGGATAATGACTACGATAAACATGTGATAAAGACAATCTATCTCCTAGGAAATATTATCTTCTAGAATAACTTTATTTATTATTATTCTAGGAAAATACTTGTCTAAATAAAATTTAGGATTATTAGGCTATCAATCTCAACATAAATTCAAACATTCGTGAAAATTCCCAATTTAATATGCTTAATATATGACTTTAAGTATTTTCCCAAGGTATTCCCAATATCTCAAAAAATTGATAAATGTCAAAGATGGAATGGAAGATTTGGGAGGTGAACTCAAATTGGAATTTTGATGATAGTCATAGTGGATGGGTTAGAATCTAGAAACTAAGGGGTAACAGAGAGACCCTCTCTGCCCTAAAACCAGGGGACTTCCTCAAGAAATTTTTTATTATCATAATGATGTGAACTAAACAACAAAGAACCCTTTGGAACAAAAATATACCTCTTGTTCTAGTTCAAATAGATATGTTGATACAAATTTGATGTGGGAGGGAAAAAACCATTAAAACAATGAATTACTATATATGATTTATAAAAAGAGGAACTTGATGACCTCTGACTCTGTAATCTTCAAGATTGGTAGCAATTCAAATTTATCCACTATATGTGAACTAGGTATAGGGGGATTCATATCTACTTGAGTAGAGGGATTGTTTTGGATCACATCCTTGAATGAAACCAACATTAAAATAAATGTACTTTGGGGTCAACCACTTCCGCACGCAAGTGCAGTACCAAAATGAGAGATGAATCCTCAAAAATGTTGTATTTAGACAACAAAGATTGGTCCTCAAGTTGTTTACCATTGGCAAAATGTATTTGTTGAGCCACAAGAATCCCTTATAAGAACTCCAATTTGTGCTTTATATCAACCTAATAATTGACAACATTCACTCACAACATTAAGGTTTTCCCAAGGAGGGACTTGACCACTATTAATCTAGAATTTTATTTTGATAATATCAAATATTTCTAGAAATAAATCCACCACAAAATTGTTAGCAATCACAATTTTTTTGTAAAACACTTGTCAAGAAATAAATTATGAAAACACTTGTTGATCACACATTTCGTCAAATACTTGGCATGCATCCACGGTTAACTTGGGTTCCAAGTTGAGGTACCAACACGGTGCTAAAGTTTCTTGCAAAAAGACCATAAGATTCTTCCTCTTCTTGTCAAGATTCTCTTACCTGGCCTCTTTACATGGAGTCTTAGCTAAAAGCCCAATCCACCTTGCAGTGTTTGCATAGGGTTCAAGCTTCAATAGTGCACCTAGAATCATGAGTTGATTATCCGTCAGATTCAAATGATTACACTTAGTCTCCAAGGGTATCACAATATATTGAACCTCATACATAAGAATATTCCTCACCAAAACATAGTTCACCATCTTGGTATTTGGTTGCATGTAACCCTTCTAATGAGGACTCAACTAGTCTGAAGTCAAGTGACTTGGGGACCCCCCACCTTAAATTTTTTAATCAAGCCTCATTAGATACACTATGCTCTCCCCTAACTTTATTTTGTTTCATTTAATTGATGATTATTTGTTGATGGTAGGAGTTACATTGATAGGATGTGTTTTTTTTTTCTTTATTTTATAATGCAATCATGATAGTTTACTGCAGTTGTATTATCAAGTTGATTTTCCTTGCAAGTTCATTTGTCACAAATTCATCACATCACATGTATCCTAGTCTTTTCTCTTGTTCCTCTTGGATTTGATTGGATCTGACCCATTTAAAAAGTGTTATGAAGGTTTTTCTAGGGTCATTGAATTTGTTTTGCATCATGGGAAGACTTAGAACCCAGTTTCGAGTAGAATTGAGAATTTTTCCAAGTGTTGGGTACTAGGTGATCTACACATCAATAGACCATTTTACCAAGTTAAAATAAATCTAGTCCTATATGTTTTTGGGGCCTACAAACTCAACACTAATGACAAATTATGGTTATGATTCATGTAGGTATGAAAACAAGTAGTTATGATTTCCCATTACCAAGACAATTTAAGTTTTATGGGTTATAAAAGTTATAAAGATAGCTTTAAAGGGGTCATGTGACCATTCATTGAAAATCCCCACCTATCCTCTACCCTCTCCAAAAAGAGGTTCTTCAATCGGAGGTCATGTTAAATATTTACAAGTATGTAAAACTAGGTAATAGGGGTCCCACCAATGTTTGTGTTCAATAATGTTTTATTTCTCAAAAGACTAGTGTTTCATTTAAATGCTAATCCCTCATCGTTATAAATTTGTATGGCTGCACTCTTTTTCAAATACCTTCTTTACCTTCTGATCTAGGTGGATATCGGTGGCCACCCACCTTTTCCAAATGGCTCAAAACGGCTTTCTGACAATTTTGGCAATTTACTATTTTTAGCAGGTTTTAACTTCCGAGGCCATTTTGAGGGACCAAATGAAGGTTTTTCAAGATAGAGGTTCTCAGTGATATCTGAAGGCATAATTGAGCCCCCAAAATGAATCTCCTCGACGATACCTCTCCAACGAGCTATCACACGCCTAAAACGGAGATCGTATGCAAAAGTTACGACCCCAGGAAGTTGATGTACTCACTTACCCAAATGGGGCCCACATGACTTTTGGCGCTTCATCTCCCAGGGTTAGGTTTTTGGATGTCTAGGGTTTNAAGGCCTTCAGAGCCTCATTGTAATCATCTTCTTGCGAATGCGAGTAGCCGTCACATCTCTTCTCAGAGATAAGCTGCCACCATTCTAGCGAGTCTTTCACTTTGTATTTTTACAGTCTCTGTACATTTCTTTCATTAATAGAAATCGTATATTATTGTATATATGTGTTTATGGTTGCATCTCCGATACATTTATGTTATATTATTGAATATCTGCGATATCTCTGTGCATTTCTTTATTATATCTCCGATCTCATTTCGTGTCGAAAATAATTCGGATCACCTTCATTCTTTCAAATTTCAAACATCACCAATGAAATAATTTATCCCATTTTAAATTATCCTTTTGAATATGTTAATAAGATCACCTTATGAACTCATCAATCTTTTTTGGATTTCAATATTATAAATCCTAAAAAGGGCTTCATGATTTCATTGGGCCCCTTTTGAAATTTTAAAAATTAAGAATTTAAAAAAGGAAAAATGTCTGATGGCACTACCACTTGGGAAGCCATACCTTTTAGTGTATCCAGGGTGTTAACAAACAAGAGAGTAGACATTGTTTCCACACATACACAAAAAAAAAACTATGATGAGTATTCTATTAATATCAAAGAATGTTACATATTTATTCATCAAGATTTGCATTAATATAGACACACTATCTTAGCACACTAACAACCTATTGACATAATATCTCAACCACATACCAAAATAGGAGCCAACTAGTTGGAGAGAATATCTCATATCCAACTAGATTTAAAGATCTCCTAAAACTTAGAAGTAAACTATTCATGTAGATACATACTCTACCTCAAAAGGACCAATGCCAACCACAACATTCTCGTATGATCAAGTGTCACACATTAATCTATAAGATAAGTAGGATTTAATGATGCCAATACTCTACCTTAACAAGTACTTGTCTTAATCTATGTTGGGTTAGGTATTCATTAGCATATTTCACCGATCCAATGCATCAAATGCTCCATCATGAATTGAAGAACCTCCTGATCAACAATGTCTATATCTAGTCCAACCTAGAAATTTCATCTCTTACTTCGATATGTAGGCATCATCAAATTTCAACCTCTATATAAATGAACAACCATCCACTAGAATACATGGGTACCTAATCACTACAACTATCGATCTAGTAGGATTTCCTTCATGTACATGGTCCATTCAAATTCTTGATGAGATGCCCCTAAATGTACAAAAAACTTTTGGTTTATAGGCACCTCCCATAGTATACAACCAACATGATTTATTCATAGAGAATTCAATTGACACACATCCCACTCCTCCAAGTGTTTAACAACTCCATAAAAAAGGTTATGCACATTTCTGACCAAGTTATCCAAATCATCAAGGACACATGGAAAAGGGGTGTGCATGCTTATCCAATGCTTACGACAATATGTCCTTTACATGATACATGCATAGACACAGGTATATACTATTAACATACTCCATCTCATGGAGGCACTAGGTACAAGTATTTACAATATCACCTAGGTACCATACAATACTTCTCCTAAGTACCAACTCTAGGAAATACACAAGCCCAAAATATTCAAATATCAATACATAGGATCTACACATCATTGACTTGTTACAAACACAAGGCATGATTCACAATTCCATATGGTCATTTCTTTTATTAAACAAAACACATAAAATTTAATTTGTTTGTCCATCACCATTTAATATCAACTGCTACTAGAAGCACTATTACTAGCATCCTTTGGACCAAACTCCAAAAGAACTCTTCATTGCATCTAGAACAATATCATTGTCTTCCTTGCTACAATCTCATCATTCCAACTCAAAATTAAATCTTCCATCATCACTTGGATTCTCCATGAGAACAATGCAACTTCATTGTATCTTCAATTTCCATGATAACCAACCAATGGTTATTCACCCAAGAAACTCACTTCGATCTCTGAATCAAAGTGTACATACTCCTCCATTCACTTATAGAACTGTCATCTCAAACAACATACTAGCTAGGAACAAACCATACCTTTGCATCGGACAATGGTACCACATAGCTTGATTAGGAACCTATTGTACTCAAGGGAATAACATCAACCTCATTGTAAAGATTGAGAAATTGGCCATCCTATGAACATATTTCCATCTACCAAGACACCTAGGTACCCAACCATGGTGCTCATCAGTTCTCTAGGAAAATAATCTAGATATAGGATGTATCCAAGTCAATCTTATAGTCTATGCACCTATCAAGCTGAGGCCTTATGGGGCCACATTCGTTAAACAATATTTTCTTGAGGAATAATTAGAGGATACAAATCATCTTATTGTAGTTTTGTTTTAGCTACAATACACCTTATCAATCATACCGAGGAATGAATTTTACATTACAAAGTTACCTTGTAGGGATACAACATATCCACAAGAGATAATGATACAATGATACATATGACACAAAATACCATATACCTCCTTCTTCCTTTGCATTGATTCACATATTTGGAATCTACATTTGCATCTTCAAAATCTACATCTCCATCCTCATTGTCCAATCTTTGACTTGGATTTCCATATTCACCTATTAATTTTTAGACTAAATGATTCTAAGGAAACCACTACACTTGTATATTGAGTTAGCTAAGTTGAATACAATATCTTGTTGGGGTTTGCAGAAAAGTATGTGATATATCTATTGATGCAAGATCTAAATATCAACGTAACCAATAAGTTGAGAGATCAACTAGGCATCACGGTTTGGCACAGATCTGAGAAGAGGTTATTCTGGGGATGACAATTTGACCTGGTTAAGGGGAAAAGGGCCCTTTTTCTCACTCTGAATATTTTCCAATATTTGTATTCTTTGTGTTTAAGTTGCATTGGTTTGGTGGGTTTGGCATAGAGTAAATTATGGCCATGTGCATTGTAATTATGTGCTTTAACCATTTGATTTATAAAATCTATCGATGCCCTTAAGACTCCCCTATCATTTCACTCTTCCCTTCTTCTACTGGAAACACATTGTAGCGATGGATAGAAATTTGAATTAATTACTCTCAACAAACTAAGCATGGAATATTTTTGTTTGCTGAAAACATTGGTGGCATTACTTTATATGGTTGGTTAAGGAATAATCCTTGTTTGAAATAATGCACAACCTCCCATGCATTATGCTTGCACTCTATATTGAGCCAGTTTAGTAATATTCTTCACTATATTCGCTACTTATGTTCATTGGATGCAAATTGTGCAGTGTATCCATGCTTATTATAGAGGAGATGTATTAGCTTCTTTGATTTGGTGGTTCACTATATGCATAATTTTATATTCTTTGCATGATGAAATATATGGTCTTTTGTCAACTATTGAAATTCTTATGAGATATTTGGAGAACTATTGGATTCAAATTTGTTAATATTTGTGTTTGTGTGTGCCTCAAAGATATTATATATTGCTTTAGAAACTCAACAGATGGAACTTTTCAAGGAATAAATAGAGATTCTACAGACAACTTTTAGTTGATATATCCAAATAACATTAATTAAGAATGAAGCCACATCTGTTTGTTGGAGTATGTGAAATTAACTAAACAATATTTTTGTAAGGGTTAAATGAAAGGTTAAATGGTAATGTTAAATTAAACTCAAGCTTAATCATTACAGAGTGTGTTGAAAGATTATTTGGTTGAGTCTGCTTCGAGGACATTGCCTCTTGAAGAGGGGAAGAAAAGAATCTTAAATTAATGATTATGTTTTTAAAGGAAGAAGTTCTTTATTTCCATCTTTCTACTTGAAACTTGAGAAATTATTGCATAATATGTCAATAGTTATTAAGAAAAACATGATCATTCCTCGCTTTACATTTTGGCTTATGTACGTAATGGTAAAGGGTTGGATTTAGTTGCATGTGAATGTTTAAATGGTGGAACTTGCTAAAAAAATTATTTACATGATTGTGTGACTTTATGCCTCAACACATAAACTAATTAAATTCTCATGTGTCATGTGCCTTAGTTTTAACTTTGCAATCTTTCGGGAGATTCTCACCTGATTGAAAATCATTAAAAGAGGATTTAGAGGCATTTGAACATTACTTTAGAAGGCTATTGGAAAAATTTGAGTTGGCCTTGATGATTTAAGTCTTACTATTCATGTCATTAATAGCTTGTTGTGGATGCTCACTAAGAATACTTTCCTTGATTGTGGTGGATTTAGTTGATTAGGGATTACTTGAAGGTTATAAGTGCATTAAGACAAAGAATTTGTAAGAAAAAAATAGCATATTGATAGGGTGATTACACATACCCCTAAATTCTAAACCTTATTGTTGAAAGAAGAGGAAACGATTGTAAAAAACCAATTGGTATCTTGATGAGAACCTAGCACTCATAGTATAACTTAACCTAGTAGATCCATGGGCTAGTTAGAGATAAAATCTAGCATTCTTGCATGTATTATGCAGGATAATAAAATTGATTTTGTTGATGAATCATGATAAGTACGCTCTTGATATTTATTTACCTTGATACGTGTTGAAAGGATTGTGATTTTCATGATGTTATGTTATATGTGGTTCCAACTATTATGTTGATACAATTTTATATTGTTATATCTTTGATAAATATATGTGGAGGTTATATTTCTTATGATAATATCTTATGTGGTGGTGACATCATGTACTTCCGTGGAAATCTTTATGCTAAGATGTTTCATGATGACATGGGGAGCATGTGATGATGATAACGATGTTGTATTCTTATGATGACATGTGAGAGTTAGCCCGTGGATTCTTTCTTTGAGATGTTGATATTATGACTAATGTGTTGATTGCATGTTGTGAGGTGGTGATTGTCAGGTTATCCACCAATGGGCCTAGAGGATCGAGTTATTTGATGATCTCGTGGGAGCCCATAACCATGAAGGAGAATATTACAAAGTAACATCTTATGGCCTGCGAAAAAATCAATCTACTACTTATGCCAGTAGTTATTATGCCTTGTATTGGAGTGGTGATGCCAAAGTCTCAGAGAATGGTTGGAGCATTGCTCGCCGATGGTGTTGTGGGATTGGAATTCGATGTCTGCGACAATACCTGGTTGTTTTGGAGGGATTTTAGGTCAGCCTTTCAAGATGCCTGATGTATGTGAATATTGATCTAGATGCCTTCTTGGGAAGATGAGGTCTCGAACCTTGGGGCTTCAAATAGATCAATATGCTTTAAGCTTGGTTCTGACAGTCGGGAAGGATAGCTAGAGAGTACTCGTGCTTCCCCAATGTTGTGATATAGACTTTCGATGCATGTTGTAGTCACTTGGGTGGATTTATACTAGTCCAACAGAGGGTCTTGTGGAAGGTACGAGAGTTAATAGAGGGTGTTGTGGAGGATTTGGTGAACTAATTAAAAACCTATAAGAACATAATCAAAACTAACTTCAGGATGAAGTTCCTTGAAGGAGGGGTGTATGTCATGCCCCATATTATTATTTATATAAGTATTTATAACAAGAAGAAGAAGAAGAAGAATAACAAGAATGTAATCATTCTCATAAAATGGTCATAATAAATACTTATATGAATAAACAATTATAAATAAGTATATAATAATCCTAAAGGGGGTCATAATAAGTATTTATTATGGATATTTGGGTAATTAAAGAAAATGGTAAAATAAGTAATGGTAATTGATGAAGAAACACTAAAATATAATAAATAATTAAATAATGGACCCTAGGGATTGGGTTCTTTATCACATACAGGCTCTATATAAAGAGGGAAAATAAAGAGAAAAGGGCATATCTCTTTTGCAAATAACTCTTTGGCTAAAGCTATAGAGAGGGAAAGGCTAAGGATTCATTGGCATGGTTGTACGTTGAGGGCTCAGGGTGTAATGTCCATTTCCCAATGATGACTCCAAGAGGAGCGACTCAGTAGCCTATACTGATTCCTGTAGGCTATAGTGGGGAAAAAAAAAGAATAAAAAAATTATTTAGTGTCATTCACCAGAAAAGCCTAAGTTGAAAGTGACATTAAGTAATAAAATAGAAAAAAGGTGATTATGTGACTTAAAAGAATAATTAAAGTCAAAACTTAGGGAAAGTCAATTTAATTAAATAAAGTGAATGAGGATCAAGTATAAAGGGGAGGATAACCCTAATTCCTTTCATTATCAAATATTGATATTGAGGATTGGATTGCAAAGAGAAGTCAGGCGACTTTGTGGAATTTTTTGGATTTCCAAGGTGAAACCACCATAGTGATTGATTTCGGTGTTGGAAGACACACCCTAGTTAGTCAAGATGATTATCTATATTCTCCATCGTTCTTCAAGATTGCAGAATATACAACATTGGATCTATTCAAAGGGATTCACATCAGTCGGGGAGGTTCAAAGACTCTCCCTTGGTGCTTGGAGGGCGTGGGAGTTACATGATTGATCTAGAGGGAGGCATAGAGGTTCAAGAGGGACGTTATCCCATCAGACAACAACATATTTGCGTATTCTCAGTGCATGCAACATATTTCACTATGCATGTAGCATATCTTTCATCCAATAACATATTTGGACTTGCATGCGATAGATCCACACTCGCATGTAACATATTTGGTATTTTCTTTACTCGCATGCAACAGATCTATCCACAAGAGATCCGCCATTCATCAATGAAAACATTTGGAGTGTATTTCTATTGCATGCAGCGTATTCGTAGTGCATGCAACATATCTTCCATTGAGCATCATATTTGGACTTGCATGCAACAAATCCACATTCACATGTAGTATATTTGGTATTTCCTTTGCATGCATGTGTATTCCAGGCTAGATCTAGACTTATAAATATCAATTGGAAGAGTTTTGAACAATTTAGCAGTGTTTTGCTTATATTCCATTATTCATTTTATTGTAATTTTAGTCTTTACCATTAGTTCAATAAAGAACATTATTCTAGTAGAAAAACTATTTTCATACAATGAAAACAAGATTAAAACCCCAAACATTATGAGAATAAACTAAACTGGGTCTAGAATCCTTAAAACTGCATTCAGAAACCCAAAGAAACTTTAGTTAGATAGCCAAGTCAATATTTGGGATATTTCAGTGGTATGAGAGATGGATATGTGTCCATCCTGTGAGTAAAACAACTCATGACTCTGAGATCCGGGGAACACTATCCAGAGGGTAGAGGACACATTGGAGACAAGTACGTCACATACAAGAGAGAGGACAAAAGGGAAAGGAAGCAATGTAGACAGAGAGAGGATTATAGTTCTTTCCACTTTAATTCAGAGACCAAAGCCAAGGAAGAGATTTGTATCAGTTCAAAGATAGAAGTAAAGGTAGAAGA
>JASDQU011404208.1:30423-44528 GCA_032191745.1 Picea mariana
TGATAGGGTGACTCCGAAAACCGCTGTTGGTAATTCCCCCTTCTTTATCGTTTATGGAAGGGAAGCAATTCTCCCTCTGCATGTTCTTCTTCCCTCTCTACAACTATCGCAAAAATTTCAGGAAGAGGATTGTCCTCCCCTGGAAAGTTGGATTAATGCTTTGTTGAAGTTAGAAGAGGTAAGAGTCCAAGCGAAAGAAAAAATGGATCAACATCAACGTATTGTTAAAAGTTGGTTTGATTCAAGTTCTTCCTCGGACAAGAATTTTGAGTTGGGAGATTTGGTCCTCGGGTGGGATAAACTGCATGAGGGGAATGGGGAACATACCAAGTTCTAGAATCTTTTGTTGGGACCCTTCTTAATCACTGAAAAACTAGGTCCCATTTCTTTTCACTTGCAAAATTTAGAGGGACATCTAGACACCTTTCCGATGAATGACCAAGCTCTCAAAAGGTATTTTGCCTGACAAATCCCAGATACACCTTTTGTACATATTTTTTTGTTTTGATTTGTTTTGTTTTCTGGTTTTTGGTTCTTCTTCATTTTGTTTGTTTTGTTGCTTTCTGGTTAGAACATGCATGTACCATAGTTTAGTTCAAGGAAGGAAACCAGAATGACTCATATTGAAACAACAAGTAAGGTCTGTCAGAGCATCAATTGTTGTGATTTCCTGAAATACAGACTAGTTAAGGAAGTGTTTCTATTCATAATAGATTTCATGGTTTCATTTTTTGACTATGAGAAGACACGACTATCATTTAAAAAATATTTACGTTGTCCCTAATTTTAAAGAAAGCAACTCAAAGATGCCTTCTTGTCCTAATGAGATCATAATGAGGTTAATCAAGTAGAAAATTAAAGGCTGGAAAATAACAAGTGTTCTGAAAACCAGAATTTTCAGCATCATCCCGCTCTTCTGAATATCTTTCAAGTTATACCAAATTTGTAAACAATCGCTCGAGAGTTGTGGGAAATGTTTGTAAACCTGCCGGGATACTGAACAAGTCTTTTGGAAGTGGGTAAATGCATGCATGATACCAAGACAACTTTGTCAGGATACTGGACAGGTCTACTGGCAGCGAAGCAATGTTGGGTTCAAGAAAGTTCACAGGTATAAATTTGATTTTGGTCATAAGCATCCTTCATTTTGAATTGAAATTTATTAGATAGGATAGAAGCATCATAGTAGGTTAATTGACATCCCTATTGAGGCTATGGACGTCTACTAGTAGCAGTGGCCCTGTCAACAGTATTGGAGACATTGAATTGAACATCGTGGATCTCATTTTGTGAAATTTGTCACCAGATTTCATTTTAACAGGAAGATATCTAAAGCTGGACTGTGTAATGTTTGATGAGATGCTTGATTCCCTTCAATTGTTTTTTGATCTATAATCATTCTAAGCAGTCCTAACATGAACATGTCTATGATGCAGAGATAACTGCTTCTCCCAGTGAGTCACCATTGTTGGCAACCCTACATATTTTCACCTTTTAAAGAAACAAATAATAATTTATGTAGCTGCCTACGCTTGGTCGTACAGTTATTCCTTTTCGAAAGTAACTTTTGAACTGTAAATATCATGTTTCGATTATTCCTATTATTTTTTTTTCTTTTCATTTTCATGCTTTTTTCATGACTGAAAGCATGAATGAAGCATTAAATCTTATAATTGTATTACCATTTTGTCTAAGGTTTATGAAATCTAGATGTCTTTACAAATATTTTAATGAAGACTATTTTGTTGTTAAGATCATCTTGTTGATTTCTTTAAAGTGGCTCATCGATTGTGAAGTGTGCCTTAAATTTTTGTTTAAAACACCAAGAATCCATTAAAACTAAACTATGTTATATATCGTTGTGTCTCTTGGTAAGACCTATTCTTGTCATTACACTTTGGTTCTCAAAAATTCTCCTCTCCTAAACTTTAGAAATCAACTCCACCTTGTTGCGCAATGATAAAATTTGAATGAACCTGATCGTATCCTATACCCTATGGGAGATGGCAGTCTGACAATGATAGGCCCATCATTTAGAGTTAAGTCTTAGGTTTCATATGTACTCTTGACACTCATTTTTCAAAATTCCTTTTCTTTTGTGTTACAAAACCCCTTTACATGCGTGCTAGGGTATTGATGAGTCTTGTTTCTGAGATTTCACTCTGGTCTTCTCTGTTCTAGAAACTTTTCATACTCACTGTGTTTTTTTGTCTACCTTCTGAACCCTCATGGCCCAGGTTGTAAGGCTTGAGTTGAATGGCTCACAAACCTTACTCTTGTATGATGATGCAAGGGAAGACCTTAAGGGTCAAGGCTGGCTCGAGTTTCTTGAGAAATTCCAGGGTTTAACTTGCAAACTGTCCATGAATTTTCCCTCTCCTTTGATGGCTATCGAGCCAAGGTAGGAGACATTTAGATCAAGGTCACCGAGGAATTTTTAGGCCAGGTGACAGGTCTTCCACTTAGCGGGTAGAAATGGTTTAAAAACACTAAGGTGGAGGAGGTGCCATGGAGCCTATTTTTTACCTCTAGGAAAATCAAGTGTTGTGATAAACATATGCCCATATCCTTGTTGAAAACTCAGTGACATGGTTTATTAGAAATCCTGAGACAATCCGTTACATCCGAGGGTCATTTTGGACTTGTTTTCCTATATCACATACGTTTGTTGATGAAATTCATCGATTTTCAGTTGAATATGACTTTTTATTTATTGAGAAGTCTATATAAGATGGCCAAAAGGTATAAGAGACAGCATTTAAATTTTAGTTTGTTTCATTACGGGTTGATAAAGATGCAGTTAGTTCATCAACTAAAATTGCAAAAATATAATTGGGACACCTTCCTATTTCGAAATGGTTTCATTACACCCAGTCCCATAGAGGTTGATAAGCTCATGATGGAAGAAACCACAATCCCTGCCACTGACATAATAGTTCCTTCATCTAAAGAAGCCTATGATAGGGCCATCCTCAATGAGCCTATGCCCGAGAAAACAGATACTGAACTTGCAGCCTTTGAATTGCATGACCATGAGAAGTACACCTTCCGTTATACCTCTGCTAAAAATGCAAGCAAGCCTTTGTGCAAAATATCTAAGGGTGACATGGATATAGGGTTTAAAAATAAAAGGGCAGGAAGGTTAATTTCTAGGATCCTATGAAATAAATCGAACTCTCATAAGAGCTCAATCAAAATGATCGAGGTCCATGAGAGATCAGATTCTGAGATCGAGACATTCTTGGCAGGAGAAGACCCTGATTACCTCAAACCAGATCTCAACCAGGCCTGTAATTTCGTAGATAATTTGCCACCCTACCTTAAGAACAACAAAGGCTTTCCAGGTATCAAGCTTGATAAAAAACCCATAGGCAATAGTGGATACGTTCTGACACATGGCCGTGGACATCCTCAAATAGCTATCATAGATCCACATTGTGAAGTTTGTCTATTTTGGATCGATAAGTATTACATAGACATAGCTTTTCTTCATTTGAAGATCAAAACCCTCACTACTCAGATCAACTCCTTAAAGAATGAAAATCATAGACTAAAGTTCATTGTTCAAAGGTAAGGCAACTGTTTGAAAAGGACTGGGAACATAATAGTAAAGAATGATGAGAGTGTTATAGTAGTAGTTAATTCTGAGATCCTGTGAATCAAATTTAGCATGCAGTTAAGAGGTAAAGATTTGATTGATTGCCTTAGTTGTATTTTTTTTTTCCAATTATATATATTTAATTATATTTTTTTTGTTAAAATAAAACTAGCTACACAATCAGCTGATTCTGTAGCGAGTTTATCTTCATTCGAATTTATGGAAATTATTGGTTATAATAATATCTAAACTCCTTTAATTTTTTTTTTTATTTTTTTTTCATGATATCATGTAATTGGTGGTGATCCCATAATATGGACTATTTATGAGCTCATTTGGCACATCTTTTTTAAACAGCAAAAAGTTTTTTTGAGTTTTGAGAGATGCAGTGTGATACAGAGTGGTTATATTACCCTCTATTTTGTGATTAGCAAATCATTTTTGAGATTTAATCTTATCCCACAAGATAGGATGTTTATCTTTTCTAAACTCTTTAAATACTTGTAATTTTTGTAATAAAGACATCCTCATCTGGGGCAGAAGATGGACGTTTGATTTACATACTTTAATGGAACAACAATACACATTTAAGCTTTAGCTTCTTGTGGATGGTGTCTTCATTTAAGTTTTGTTTATATTGATATGATAATAAGTTTTGATAGCTTTAGTCTTCATCATTTATTATGTTATTGGGATAATTCATTTATAAATGTTGTCCAAAACTATTGCTTCATATATTAATCGTATGATCACTGATTCGGTTTTAATTACAAGATTTCTCCTTTAATTTTCATTGAAAGATTAAATGCAAGGATGTTTGCTAACATTTTTTTCTTAATGCAATTACTTATAATCATGATATTACAATGACTATTGGAATCATTCTTTCTGTTATTTAAATTTAACTGCCAACATAATTGTTTTGCATTTATTCAGAACAAACTTAAGGTTCCTTGCAGGTTTTTTCTCCTGGACAAGGTGGTTAAATGTTTTCTGATCGCACAGACGTTTGGATGTATATCGTTAGTTCGTTAACAGGTTAGTTCAATTTCATTTTTATGCTATTTGTTTGTTACTAAAATCCGAACGTAAATTTTGGTTTTTGACTAGCTATACTTTTATGTTTCATAACATTTTCTTCCATTAGTTTAAGACTTATAAAAGAAAATTAAAAAAATAATTTTATGTGCTTTCTTTATATTCTTCTTCAGAGAAGGCATTTTTACAATTGAGTTTAGTAAGTTTAGATTAAAACTTGCAGCCTGTAAATAATGTATATAAATGAGAGTTATCTATCTTTTGTTTAAATACACCTATTATAGTCATATTAGAGCATATGTACATGTATGTATAGTATCTAGTAATTAGTTATTTTTTCTTTCCTTTTATTTTTGTTTCTTTTAGGATTCTTAGATTGGCCAATGGAGCCATCAAACCATCGAAACGAGTTACACCAAATGACTTGGGATATTTGGACAACCTTGGACCGAACGCATTCTTCCAATTGACGAACGGTCATTTTCGCTCGTCAACACTCCACAAGAAGGTTCCACCCAAATCTATTTTGGAGAAACATCGGCTGATAGAGTTGAAGCTGAAATCATAAACCCCGTGTTGGTTTTACCTGATATAAAGACTGAAATCGATTCGACTACCTCCTTCGCTAATAAAATTAAAATACCCATCTTGATACCTACTTTGATTGATATTCCATCAGTCCCTAAAATAAAATTTCCATCTTCCCGAAGTTTCGAAGAATATACCTTACACTCTGATTCGACTCCCATTGGATCTCTTGTTTATATTTCCTGCAAGTCTGAAGAACATAGTACTCATCTCCCTTTTCCCCTCTTTTTCGATTTTCTATCTCTTGAAGATCAGATCCAAGAACTCCTTTCCCTTCATCCTGAGGTAGCTGTAATATCACTACACATTTTTGAAAATCCTCTCTATAATCCCCAAGTTTCATCCCCTAGATTATCAATGGTTGTTTTAGGAAGAGGTGGTGCCGGAGGTGGCGGAGGTAGAGGAGGGTTGGGTGTTGGAGAAGGAGGAGGAGGAGGTCAAGGACCACCTCAACCTCCTAGAATTTTTTCTATAGTAGTTGCTAGGTATTCTCCTTTAGTCCTCCCAGTTCCCCTCCATGATTTACCCGAAAACTATATGAAAAACCTACCAAAGTTCACGGGAGAGGGAGACTTAACGACCACTGAAAACATAAATTTTTTGAATCAATTTGTTGATATACTTGGCCTTGAGGACGAGGATGTTTATTCAAGACTCCTTGTTCAAAATTTCGAAGGATAGGTGAAAACCTGGTTTTGAGGGCTACCAGCAGGTTCTATAAGAACATAAAACGATTTAGAAAATTCCTTTATCGGACAATGGGGAGAGAGGAAAGATCACCTTTATTATTTAACCGAGTTCAGAGCTTTAAGAAAGAAAAAATCAGAAATAGTTCTCGAATTCACTCAGAGATTTAATGAATTATATAACAAAATTGCAGTTGAGGTTAAACCTTCACAACCTGCACCAAAGGTGACTTTTGCAGGGGATTTTGAACCCGACGTTTCCTTACTRTTCAAGGAAAGGCGATCTGCCGACCTCAYAAGAATGCATGACGATGATATAGAAATAGAGTCAAATATGATGGCATCGAGAAATTTAAAAGCTAAAATTGAAATGGGAAATAAAGAAACCATACGATTCAGAGAAAAAGAAGGACCTTTTGGATCTGGGAGGTCTATGGMAAACAAAATGGATGACATGGAAAAAATAGTTAAAKAATTGTCAGACAATATCTCAAAGATGGAACTAGACCAATCTAAAATAGATCAGTTTGCTAGAAAAYATTTCAGAGGAAATTCTAACCCTCGAGCACAACAAAGACTGATAAAAAATGAAGATTAAAAGATTYAGACCCCCTTTAAAAATGAAAATTTTTATAGGAGGAGATGACATGCGAAGCTTCGAGGAGTTAGAAGAAGACATGAATAATCTTAGAAATGATGATCAAGAACCTCATTTGACGAGGCAATATTATGAAAGGTATTTAGGTGTAGAATACTTGTTTAAGGATGGTAGCATRAATATTACAGAATATTATGCTTATCAAGGAATCGTTGATAATATAATGGTCGAGCTTCAACAGAAGTATAATTTAAGGCCTCGATATAAAAATTTCATAACTGCCCAGCCGAAGAAGATCTTGATGAGAGTTAAAATGAGTGAGGCAGCTCAATCATCAGCTCAAACACAGACTGCCAAAACAAAAGAAGCTGAAATATAGACTGCCAACACGAAAGCGACGCAAACTAATAGATCAGATTAAAAGGAGATAGAAATCCCAACCAAAGAAGCCGAAAGGACAACGAGAAGTTTCAATCTAGAAAACAAAATTAATAAAATCAATATCCTTGTACCTTTGTTTGAACTAGCAAAAACCCCTACATATAGAAAACAAATTTCCAAAATGATCAATTTCTCAGATATTAAATGTTAGGCGAATGTTATAAATTTAGAATATGATAAACCGACTATAATGTTTGGCCCACATTTTGAGAATGCCAAATATTTTGTCACTCCTTTCTATATTACGCTGACTGTGCATGATCATATGCTCCATAATTGTATGTTAGATTCTGGAGCCTCCCATAATGTGATTCCCAAAGCTATTATGGAAAAACTGGGCCTTGAAATTACCATAACATACAAAGATTTGTATTCTTTTGATTCGAGAAAAGTTAAATGTATGGGTATGATTAACGATTTAGTGGTTAATMTTGTACAGATTCCAGTGAAAAGTATTATGATAGATGTGGTTCTTTTTKATATCCCTGCAAAGTATGGCATGTTGTTATCCAGGTCTTGGGGTGCCAAACTTCGAGGATCTTTTCAACTCGACATGACGTATGCTACAATCCCAATCTTCGACAGATAGTTTACTCTCCTGTACARAGAAAYAAGGCTGGCATATACTATAAGTGACCCACAAAATCTAAATAATTACCCTGTGTATGTTGTAGATCAGGATTTCGGAAACTATAAATTATCTCTTGATGATGATTTAGATAAATGTATAGAAGAAAATTGTACAGAAAAAGAAAAGATAGAAAAAACAAATAAAAATGTAAATAGTGTTGGAGTTTGTAAAATGTATTTCGATTGTGCTTCATCTTGTGAAGGAGCGGGAGCTGGAGTGTTGTTTGTATCACCCGAAGATGAGTTCATTATTCCCTTTTCCTACAAATTGCAATGGGACATCGATTATACTAATAATGTATGTGAATATGAAGCCCTGGTTTTAGGATTAGAAGCTACCATAAAGTTAAAGATTAAAAATATGATAGTTTATGGTGATACATAATTGATCATGAAATAGATAAAGCAACAATACCAGGCCAATCACCCAAGGTTGAGGTCCTACAGAAATTGTGTTTGGGATCTGATTGGGAATTTTTTCTCATCATTTAATATCCACCACATCCACAAAATGGAAAATCAAAAAGTGGATTAATTGGCCAAATAAGTTGAGATGTTTGTACCTCCTACTCTCTTCAAACTGAAGTATCACATAGAAATGAGGCACATACCCTCAATACCAAACAATGTACAACTTTAGCAGGTCTTCGAAGATGATGAGCAAATCAAGCAATTTTTAGAAATGGTAGAGGGATTTTTCGAAACGCATATTGATTAGAAAAATCAGAACAACCCTGCTTGGATTATGCATGAAGGGGAAGATCCTCAGGAGTTTTGAGATAAGATCACTAATCACTGTATGTTGGTACTGAAAAATAATTAGATTCCCAAAGGCCTAATTCCTTTGGAAAGGTTATTTAATCATGATGAAATTACTTTGAAGTCCACTTTGTAGCCTCAGCCTGAAGAGGTTGAAGATTGTAATATCGGTAGCAAGGAAACTCCTAAGCTGGTAAAAATCTCTAAATATCTTCCCCCTGAAATGAAAAGCAAGTATGTCGAGTTTCTCAAGAAATATAAATATTTTTTCGCCTGGTCTTATGATGAATTAAGAACTTATGACACCACCATGACAGAACACACGATCCCCCTAAAGTAAAGAGTTAAACCTTTCAAGGAAAAGCTTAGATAGATAAATCCCACACCGTTGCCTATGATAGAAAAGGAAATGAAGAAGCTCTTGGATGCTAAAATCATTGTTCCACTCAGATACTCCGAATGGGAAGCCAATATGGTTCTGGTAAGGAATAAAAATGGTGAAATATGACTTTGTGTAGATTTTAGAAATTTAAACAGATCATCTCTCAAGGATAATTATCCATTACCTAAAATGGATCGCGTATTGAAAAAAGTGGTTGGAGAAAATAGAATGTCCATGATTGATGGCTTATCAAGATATAATCAAATTGTAGTCCACGAGGATGATAAGGAAAAAACTGCATTCACCACCCCATGGGGTACCTTCATGTATGAAAAAATGCCATTCGGACTAATGAACACAAGAGACACGTTCCAACAAGCTATGGATATCTCCTTTGCCGAAGAAAGAGATAAGTTCGTAGTGATATATATTGATGATATAACAATATTTTCTAAATCTAATGCAGAGCACCTGGTGCACCTCAAACAGACGTTTGAGAAATGTCGAAAATTCGGTTTGTCTCTAAATCCCAAGAAATCTCATTTTGCTATGCGAGAAGGTAAACTCTTGGGCCACATAGTATCTTAGAATGGAATTAAAATCGACCCGAAAAGGGTATCAATATTCCTAGGAATAGAAAAGAGATTCAATCATTTATAGGAAAAAATAATTTTTTAATAAGATTTATCCCAAACTTCGCTAAAATTGTAAAATTGATTACAGATATTCTCAAGAAGGACAACAAATTAAAATGGACAACCAAAGAGAGAGTGTCATTTGAACATATCAATAAAGTTATAGGTGAAGCACCAGTGTTGGCTAGTCCAAATTATATGAAGGAATTCTTGATTTTATCATTTGCCTCCGAACACACTATCGCGGCCGTTCTCTTACAAAATAACAATGAAGGTTTTGTGCAACCAATAACATTATTTATTAAAAGGCTCAGAGATGTTGAACTAAGATATGATATATTAGAAAAAAAATCATATGTAATGGTGAAATCTCTTAAAGATTTCAGAACTTATGTGCTCCATTCTAAGGTAATCACTTATGTACCAACCAACATTGTCAAGGACATATTAGTTCAGCCAGATAGTGACATAAAAAGAGGCACATGGTTAGCCAACATTTAAGAATTTGACCTAGAAGTAAAACCGACCAAACTGGTCAAAGGTCGGGGTTTGGCTAAATTATTAGCCGAATCAAATTTTCGGGCACTTGGGATAAATCATTTACAATCCTATGAAGAGCTTCTATTTATCGAAGGATTCAATGACTAGATACCTACAACTCAAATACAAAAGAAATTATCTTCTTTGGCTTGGTATAAAGACACAGTTTCCTATCATCTCACTCTACAGTGCCCGAGTCGTATGACTCCTTCCAAATCTAGAACATTGAAGTTTCACAATGTAAAATATTATATCATGGATAGTCAACTATATTTGAAGGATCCTCTGGATTTCTTACTAAGTTTTCTAGTAGAATCTGAAATGGAGATGGTAATAAACGAGTTCCATGAAGGAGTGTGTCGAGGGAATCATGCATGGAGAGCAATGACATATAAAATCCTGAGAGCTGGATATTATTGGCCGAAACTAGTTACTGATGTGAAAGCTAAAGTCAGAGCCTGTAATCCCTGTCAACTATTTTCAGGAAAGCAAAAGATTCTCACACTACCTTTGTTCCCAGTCAAAACAGAAGCTACGTTTCAAAAACGGGGTCTATATTTGATCGGTGAAATACATCCACATTCAAGTGCACAACATAAGTCGATTATGACCTCTACTGACTATTTCACCAAATGGGTAGAGGCCATTCTGACGCGAAATGTAATAGATACACTGGTGATCGATTTCTTGGAGGAAAACATTTTATCAAGATTTGGATGTCCTCGGAAGATAGTTAGTGATATTACCCAAGCTTTCAAGTCCATGGCTTTGGTAAGTTTTTGTCAGAAGTGAAACATTGTACTAGGGAATTCCACATGCTATTATCCTCAGGGAAATGTGTTACCTGAATCCTTGAACAAGAGTTTAATCACCATAATTAAAAAAGTGCCGATTGAAAATAAGAAAGCCTGGAACGTACATTTGAACTATGCTTTGTGGGCAATCAGATAGGCACTAAGAGATTAATCGAAATGTCCCCTTTTCAAATGGTATATGGTATTGATGTTGTTCTCCACATCAATATTGCTCTGCCCATAATGAAACTCTGGAAAGATGCCAAGGAAGAGCCAAATCGCCTCACCAGGAAAACAAATCAATTGATTTAAATCTAGCAAAATAGGGCTAAAGTAGATGACAAGCTCGATAAATATCAAGATAACATGAAATCTTTGTTTGACCAAAAAGCTAAATATAGGGAATTCCTTCCTAGTGACCTAGTTTTAAAGTGGGATGCTAGGAAGGAAGACTCAAGAAAACACAACAAATTCAACCATATCCGGTGTCGACCCTTCAAGATCACAACTTCTGAAGGGAAGAATTCATTTTTATTGGAAAATATGGATGGAAAATTCATTAACGCCCCTATAAACGGGTGTTACCTAAATCATTTTATGCAATAAATGATTTCCAAACTCTCATTGTATATATCAGTTTGATTTATTTTCTTTGATTCACTATTTTTTCTTTTCTTTGGCAAGTTTCTACTTTGATTGTAAATACAGACATGTTTGTTATTTTCAAAAAGGAAAACAGGAAAATCAAAAGACATGTAATAGCTACTATTTCTTTTGAGAAGTATCTGAAAACTCTCATGTTTATTTTTATTGTGGGATACTGGCTGATAGTGGAAATATCAGAAAAACATTTCAGAATAGCGATATGGTCCCAAAACAACTGATAAATAAATAATCAGCTTAGTTGAAAATATGAAGAAATCTTAAGGTATGAGCTTCTAAAACCTATTGAACCAAGTTGAGGTTTTCAGGGGAGTCTAGCTAAATCAGAAAGAAGTCTCGTTCATAGAAATGTTGTCACCTAATCAACGATAAGAGGAATATGAGAATTATAGACTAATCTTAACAAATTTCTCTGATTTTTAATAAATAAAATAAAATAAAAAATTAATTAACTGAAAATTAAATACAAATAAAAGAGATTAAGGAAATACGTGAATCACTAGAAATATTATGTGAGATTGATCTTGTTCGGAATATAATTTTTGAATACTCTTACTGTTCCAATCTGCCCATCTTAAATCTTTTGTTCCCTTTGGTTCTCATCTTCTCCCTTGGTCTCCACAGAGAGAAGATTTTTCCTTAACTATGAAAACTCAAACATGTCTCAAAGTAATGTTAGGCGAATATTTATATATACCTCTCAGTCTAACTGGAAGAAAGTATGTCTAGGTTAATACTGACTACTTTAGCCTTTCTAACATATTCAAACTGATTGATTTCACTCAAGGAAATCCCCTGAAAAGTAAAAATACCCCGTGAAAAAATTTCTTGTAGGAGAAGGTGTCTTGAAGGTCGGAAGGAAATTAACCTAGAGCACTCAAAGTGAGTTGGCATACCTTTGTTTCTAAATTATAAGCAAATATCATCCCTGGTATATGACATAGAAGTTGATTGACCCCACTTCATGCTTAAAAATATATATAAGACAGATGGTGAAAGGAAATACATCTAAATGATTGCCCCCATTTAGTCCGAAAAATAGATGATGAAAGGAAAATCATTAAATGATTGACGTCATCTCAAGCATTTAAATGCAAGGTTACAAAATGAAGTGGTGAAAGGAATTTCAATTTGGGAATTAGATAAGTTCACTGGGGTACTGAACAGGCTCGCTGGCAGTGAAGCAATGTCTACGATGTCTGCAAGGCTGTTATACATGTATTATAATGTAGTCTGGTAGTTAGTCTTCCTCTTGACAAGATTTACATTCTAATCCAACTAAGGACTCCCTAATTAAATCATTAAAATCACTTTTCCTTGACATGAATAAGATCAAACAGAGTCTGATAGATAGGTTAAAGTTGTTTTGATTTTTTTAAGAAAATCTGAATACAGTTTCAAGAAAAAAAAAATCAAATAGCCTAACTAAAAGGCATGATTTAATGTGTTTTGAAGGTTTTCTAAGTTACGGTTGAAACCCTTTTCTCAATGCAATCATTTTCCAAAAAAGTTCCACAAAATGAAATAATGACTCCATTTACCAATAAAGGCACTTCGTCTATTGTTCTTCATGACTCACAGGGAGATGCGATCCCTAGATGGAGCCTATGTTGGAACATATATAGTGTAATGATCCCAAGCCAAATTCTTTCTTGGAATCACTAACTACTACTAATTTATTGAGTTATTAAGTGCATACAAGATTCATCAACACATGAAGATTGCAATATATTCAAGATGTAGAAGCATAAGCAAAGATCAGACCTTTTTATTATGAGCAATGTAAGATCAGTACAATAGATGGTCGATCTAGAATAAACCTCAAATGGCCGTACAAACAATAGATATGAGCTGCTACAAAATGCTCCCGACAATATAAAATAAGCCTCCAAAGGCTGGATATACAGTGAAGACTGAATCAAGCAGATATGAGCCATACTAATGCTCAACCTCCAAGCTGAAAAGTGCCACGTCCTGCTAGAATGTTGAAGCCCTCAATAATTCTGCCCTGCTACCAAAAGTGTCCAATCATCCAGAGAAATATGCCAAATGATATATCGGGCAACTGTAAGGACAACCCAGATGTCCAAATTCCCAAATCCACTCTCAAACCCCGTAGGTCTGAAATATTCCTTCACTGAATGGTGCGCCCCACTAGATGACTAAAACGCTAGCTGGTTCCACCCTGATGAAGGAGGCCTCCAAATTCTCTGAAACTCTCCAAGAATATAGATCACGCTATGAGAATCCCATGGGAGAAGTTTCGGACTCAGAGCTCAAGCAGATCTCCCTAGATCTGAGTTTTACTGAATCACAGGATGTCCCCTATGGCTCCAAGACATCCCAATCTGCAGACAAATGTAGAATGATGATAACCCTCCAAAAAATACCTCAAACTGATGGTCCTTCCCCTACAAACAAAACCCAACTGTCAGAATGGCCCTAGGCCCTCAGGATAAGCTGGATCGAACCTCTCTCTAGATGTTGGTGCACCCTTGCTGGAAACACAAGGACATTACAACCTGCTACCTTCTGAAGTGCTATATGGAGATGGGCTGAGACTGGAATGGTGTGGAGGAGTCTTTCATCCCTGAGACCAAGCTGTGGAACAAGGTGAGTGGATAATTCACCACTGAGTTTCTCACAAGGGTTTGTATAGCAAAACCCCCAAACTGAATGCTCAAGAGCAATAGAAAATGCTAATCCAAAACCAGAATGAGTAATAGGTGCGCCCCAACCTCTTACTTATACTT
>JASDQU011404209.1:21682-40962 GCA_032191745.1 Picea mariana
TTTAAAATCACCCAGGCAACAAGAGAATGCTTTGGACAAGTGCTATAGGCTAAAAAAAAAAGACACTTCAACAGAGTATCCATACATTGTCGTAACTCAAACCCAAATTCCCAAAGCATAGATTGCAATAACTCATAGATTCAACATTTGAATGGGACTTTTATTATGTTGAGGAGAAAACTACAATGGGGTGAGCTATGCACAAAATCTATGTATTGTTACTCACTGTGAAGAACTAAATTATAGATGCCATGGCTCAGAGACACCTTCACTTGGAGTGAACAAGCACATTAACTCCTTCGTCCACTCAACCTCTAGCAAGATTCCCTCTTCAAGCATTAATTTCTGCTACTGTCCTTCCCCCTTTCTCCTTGCATCTCCCCTCCTTTTTTTCCCTCTTCACTACTGCTCTCATTACTTTTAATGGGATTCTCTTGGAAGGCCAACAGTCAGAATTGTTCGTTTCACCTTCCCATTCTCCCAAAAGACCAAATAAAATGAAATAAAACAAAACATGTTTATTTACAACATTTACAAACATTTGCCAAGATCCAATTCAAATAATTTATGGTCACTATGAATTTGCAATGGTGCCATTTGGAATAACAAATGCACCAACTACTTTCATATGCTCAATGAATGGAATATAAAAAAAATGCTTATATAAGTTTGTCATTATATTCCTATATAGAATTCTTATTTATTAAAATTCAGAGGAGGAGCATGGAGATAACTTGAGGTTAGTACTACAAGTACTAAGAGAACATCAATTGTATGTTAAGTTAAGCGAGTGTTCCTTTTACTAGAGGAAGATTCGTTACTTGGGACACATCATATTTGAGGAAGGAATAATAGTAGATCTAGAGAAGATTGAAGCTATTAAAGAATGGCTTACACCTTAGAACATATCCGAGGTAAGGGCATTCGTGGGGATTGTTAGATGCTACATAAGATTCATAGAAAGATTTTCCAAGATTACTCATCCCATTACATCTTTATAGAAGAAGGGAATTAAATTTGAATGGAAACCAAAGTGTGAACGAAGCTTCCAATTTTCGAAGGAATTGCTTACTAGTGCACTCATTCTTAATATTGTTGACCCAAATTAGGATATTGGGGTATGTACAAATTCTTGCAAAGAGGGATTGGGTGGAGTACTTACTCAGAATGGGCATGCGATCTATCACACATGATTTAGAACTTGCTGCAATAATTCATGTGCTAACAATGTGAAGACATTACTTGATGGGGATAAATTTTGAGTTAAGAACATACCACAGTGGTCTGAAATATTTATTTTAATAGTAGACTTTAAACTCTAGGAAAACAAGATGGATGGAATTTCTCAGTGAATATGAATTTGATATTAAACATATTAGAGGGAAGGAGAACAAAGTTGTTGATGCACTAAGCGGAAGAGTATATGCAATGCATGCTACAACCATTGCCAATTCTACAGTGGAAATGGGAAGTGGTAACTATTGATTTCATCACGAAGTTTCCCAAGACAGCAAGGCAACATTATTCAATAATGGTGGTGGTGGACAAATTAACCAAATTTGCTCACTTTATTCTCATTAAGTTGACTCATAAGCCAACTATTATAGCATAGATTTACTTGAATAATATTGCTAGGTTGCATGAAATACCTAAGGCAATTATTTCAGACAGAGATCCAAAGTTTACCTCAAACTTTTGGAAAGGATTATTCAAGGGTTTTGGTACAATTTTGATCTTCAATACAATCTATCATCCACAAACCAATGGGAAAACAGAGAGATTCAATCGAGCGATTGAAGACATGTTAAGAATGTATGTGATGAATAAGCCATCAAAGTGGGAGGATTACCTGCATTTAATAGAACTTGCCTACAATAATAGATATCAAATTTCATTGAAGATGAGTCCATTTGAGGCATTGCATGGAAGAAGGTGCAATACTCGAATTAGTTGGGAAAATCTAGTAAACAAAGTGGTACTTGGGATAGAATTGACTGGATAAATGGAAGAGAAAATTGTCAAGATCAAGCAGAATTTAAAGACGGCCCAGGATAGGCAAAAGAGTTATGCATATAAAGGTAGAATACCATGGGAATTTAAAGTTGGGGAGCACGTGTTTCTAAAAGTGAAACAAAAGAAAAATATGTTGAAGTTGGCAAGCTAAACTAAATTGGAAACCATATATTATGGTCGTTTTGAGATCTTGGATACGATTGGACCTGTTGCATACATTCTTGCATTTTATATTGTCGTAAAAGTGCATAATGTGTTTCATGTGTCATTGTTGAAAAAGTATGTACATGACCCTAACCATGTCATTGATTGGACTTTGATTCAGGTGGAACTTGAAGAATACTTCCAGGTACAGTTAGTGTGCATATTGGATAGGAAGGATATTGTACTCAAGAATAGAGTCATAGGGAAGGTAAAGGTCTAATGGAACCACTACATCCATGAAGAAGCAACATGAGAGCTAGAGGATGCAATGTAGGAGGCATATCCACATTTATTTTTAAAATTTTGATGTAAATGTTTCGCTATAACTACATATAATGGTGATGTGCATCGAGGATGGTGCAAAATCTGGGGGGGTGTAATACCCTGATTTTCATCCCCAAATCATTGTTGTGTATATACATGATGAATTGCTATAATCTAAATGATGTAATTTGTAGCTGAACATTCAACATTAATAAAAGTACACATCGATTGTAGAAGAGAAGGACAAAAAGAAGGGGGGTTATTACTCCACAAGAGGATAAAGACAAGGGTGGTTAGGAGGCTAAGGAAAGAACCTTAGTAAGGGAGATAACCCAAACTATTTTCAAACTTGATTATGTCCTTGATTATTAGATAATTATCATTTAACTAAGCCTTGGGATAGATTAGTGCATGAAGGTGATATGTGGCCCCTTCATGCCACGAAATTAAAAGTTTTACCTTTACCATGAAAGTGAAGTATTGTGATGATTATGGTTGTTCGATTTTGAAGGTTTGAGAGGGGAGTTTAAACATGGATTGTTGTTCAATTATCAGAGAGCTGAACTTACCAGAAAATTGAGAATTCACCTTGCAAATTGTCCTTCATTTCGGGAATGAAGGAAAATTCCCTAGAGCGAACTACTATGTGTATTTTGAATTTGAATTATAAAAACTACAACCATGAATTGGTAGATAATTGTGGATGTATAAAGTGATATTGGCCATGATTGAGGAAAGTTCKCTACAACTAATAATTCCCTATAATCCCAATAGTGAGGTTTCTTGTCCAGCCTGTGTTGGATCCCTATAGGGAAGTGGGATAACCTAAGAGACTATTGAGAAGATAAGGGGATCCCATTCCTTGRGTTGTGTAAGATGACRGGGAAGAGGGTTGTGGATTGGTAATTGCTCCAGGTGTAACTAGTGACTACGAGTTTGGGAATTGGGTTGTGAGAAGARAAATTAGAGCCAACCATAGGAATAGTGTGTCCCTTGTGAATTCATTACCTCGGCTTAGGGCTGGCCTCTATTGTAGAGARAATTGATACAATAGGGAGCCTATGGTTGGGTGGAATGCCCCTCTTCTATAGCTAGTTGGTGGACAATTATAAACAAAAAAGTGTTCATGATTGTATCTTGGAATTGTGTTGAATTAATATTAAAATTTTATGGTTATGTCATGGATAAATTAATTTCCAATTTGTTCTTATAATTGCTTGTGTTAGCCCACATTCATGATTTATGGTTTCATGAATAGTGGAATGGCTACGCTTAGGTTGCATAAATATGTAGTGCCATGCATGTCCATAGTAAATAGTTAATAATAGAAAAATTAAGTTTGGTTTCTTAGTGATTTGGTTCCAATTGGAGTGACTAAAATATGTACTCCATATCCTCAAAGTGCACATAGGGTATTGGGTACGTTACACTAGCCAACCTTGATAAGCCTCAAGTTGCTTTAGCAAACAAAACAATGATTCAATAGTTCTTTTTACCATCTCAGATAGGTGAGGAATTTCAAAGGGTGTGTTATCCTCTACCATTGCTTGACCTGGAGGCTACTACAATACATGCATGGGGCATCCCTTTTTCCATCTTAAGCATTTGTATTTTTTTATTTGTATTTTCCTAAGTTTTAATGATTTTAAAATGGATGTTGTAGGGAATTATTTTTGGCATCTATTTAGCATTTTTTTGTGTTCATTGTGGATTGTGTTTATGTGTAGTATGCATCCATATTGCATATYATTTTAGAGTTTGCATCTTTAAGGAATATTTTTTTGCATCCAATTTGTGTCTCCCTTGCAATGCAAATAAATAGATTACAAAAAAAGACRCAAAAAGGGACAAAAAAATGATGCACAAGGGATGCAAAAAGGACACAAAAAGGTTACCAAAAATGTCATGAGTCCCATTTCCAAGTTCATTCTTCACATTTCCAAGATCKTGCATCCCATTTCATCATAAATGAAATATTGGTGCAAAAAGGACACATAAAAGGTTACCYAAAAAAGTGCATCCCACTTTTAGAGTTGTGCATCCATTTTCCAAGGTCATGCATCCCATTTCCAAGTTCATGTATTACATTTCATCATAGCAGTGTGTTGTTCTCATTATGTATTCAAATGTGTGACCTTTTTTTTCCAATAAAAAAAGTAKTTTTATTTGAGATAAACAAAAATGMAATACTTAGGTGCTCTGAGCACAATCCAAAAAGGATTATCTAGAGGTAGATATCTTCAAAAYATTTCACTATATCCAGAAASATCCACAACTTTCATATTACCAAGTATACTATCTAACAAGTAATTGAAAATAAACAATAGACTTAACAGTCCCATGTATTGGCATATTACTAGTGTTTAGAAATCATTAAATGAAAACTATTGTAGAAACATTGTATGGCCATMTTGTACTTCATCCAAGGAACCATAAAGCTCAAGTAGTTGAAKTCCTTCCTTTGAGAGATGATCTACAATATTGTTGTGCTCTTTATAAATATGAGAATAKCTAACCCGATGAAACTAATTAGATATTGCCTTTAATTAATGTGCTAGTGGAAAGAGAATTATTTTGTACTTGGAGGCTTCCTTTGATCCAATTAATGACCATAGATGAATAACCCATGACCTTAAACTTATCAATCCCTCCATCCAAAGCAGATTTCAGTAAGTAGTATAAGACCTTCAATTCCCCTTGGTTCTTTGCTCCTCTTCCTATATTACCTTTGACTTGAATATGTGTGTCTATGAAAGGTATAGAGTGAAGCTAATCCCACAGATAGAATCTTGGCCTTGGCAAGCCCCATCGAAATGTCCCCAAGATAAATACGTGTCCACCTATATCTCCGATAGAATTATTTGTGTTTTAACCTTTGGAATAAACTTATAATATGAAAATAAACATTAACGAAATAAAAAATGGGATTTCCCTAAAGAAATTTAGATCTTGCTGAGTAAACTAAACATTTAGACATGTATCTATGGACTCACATTCCAAAGGTTCTAGATACCCAAAATCTCCCCAACCTCAACCCAAACTTTCTAAGAAAAATTACAATGAAAGAACAAATGTGATGGTTTCCCCACTACACCTGCAAAGTAAGCAAATACTTGGACCTGCTCTATTCTTTTTCTGGAGATCCTCCCATGTTAAAAATTTATTGTTCAATATGAGCCCCATAAAAAAATTACTCTTGGGAGGTGCCTTAACTTTCCAAAGCTTCTGCCACCACCATTTATCATGACTCGGTCTTGGTGCAAAAAGAGTTGAGTATCCAAGACTAGGACTATAACTACCCCTTGCTCCATTTAGAGCCCAAATTAATTGATCTAGGGAATTGTTCAATCTTATACATGCCTTCTTCAGTTCTACTAAAAATTTATTCCACCTTTGTGCAAAATTTCCTTCTAGACCAATATTGATTAAATTTCTCGAGCCTTGAGACCATAGGGATGTGTCATCTGGGTTGTCAATCAAATTAAGTGTATAACTATCAATTACTTGAAGGTGTTGAGTGATGTCTTCATGGAGGAATATGTCTCTACCACACCCCATTATTACATATGCCCCTACTCTTTCTTGTGATCCATCTCCCACTCGCCATGCTAAATAAGAGCCTGTGATAGGGAAGGCTAGTGCCATTGCCTTCCACTGGTTGGATACATTCGTTGCACTCTTCCTTTCCTTTCTAATCCATTCCAGGAGAGTTTCCAATGCATTGTATTTAGGTGTGAGAATCCTTTTCCATGGGATCTCCTTTGTGATGACATTCCATGATGATTTTTCTACATTAACTTTACCAAATACATGTATGTTCTTCAGCCCTCATTCACTCAGGTTTTTTAGAGCTGCAATCCTCGTACACTTAACCAAATGATTCCCTTTGTAATCATTGCTCCCTTGCCACAGAAAATTAAAACGAAACTTTCTAAATTTTTCAAGAATTCCTTTTGGTATATGAGATAGGGTGTGCCAGTATATTGGAATAACTTCTAGCACTGGCTGTATCATAACTAATCTACCTCCCCTAGAGATCCACTTGTTGCACCAAAAAGAGATGCATTTTTCAATTTTAGACAATGGCCAATACCAATATGCCTTTCCATAACAATTAGACTTAAGAGTAAAGCCCATATATTTAACCCCTTCTAACATGTCTAAGTGTTGAAAAGGAAAACATCCTCCAATACCCAAATAATAAATACCTTTCAGACCAATTGTATAAATTGCATACTTATTCTCATTTATTTCCATGCCTATCCTTCTTATAGATCTATAAAATGTTCTTGAAACATTGACCCTCCCTTTCTGATCCAAATCAAAATAGTAGAACATCATCTATGAATAGTAAGTGTGAGAGTGCCTCATATCTTCCTATTCTCACACCTTTGATTCTTTTCATTCTCCTCACTTCACTAATGGCTTTACTTAATCCATCTACTACCAAAATAAAGAGGTAGGGTGAGAGTGGGTAGCATTGTCTAAGTCCCCTTGAAGACTTAAATAATATTGATGTCGATCCATTAATCAATACCACATAAGAGGTAGTAGTCACACATCCCATAATCCAATTGACTAAAGGAAGTGAAACCCTATGTGAATTAACAATATGCAAAGGTATAACCATGAGAACCTATCATACACCTTAGAAAGATCTAAATTGATCATTGCTACTAGAAAATGTGAGTTTTTGATAGTGTGTGGTCCTTATTACTTTGATACTATAGCCTCATGTATTTGGTGCCCTTCTAGGAACCTGAACTACTCATGTGAGATTACTTATAAGAGGACAGTCTTCAATCTAACTACAATGGCCTTGGAAATAATTTTATAAATGTAGTTGCATAAGCAGATAGGCATAAATCCCTCGAAATCCTCATGACAATCCACTTTTGGGATGAGAGCAATAAAAGTGGAATTAAAAGATATAGGCACTCTCTTAGAAGTTATCACTTCTTTAACAACTATGGGCAATTCCTTTCTCAAAAGGTCAAAAAAATCAATATATAATTTCACTGTCTAGTCATCCAAGCCTAGACTTCTATCTTTCTTAAAGGAGTTAAGAAAATAAGGACATTCCTATCTTAAGACTACCTTAAACAACCTCTCAAACTCCTCTTCTCCAACCAATCTAAGGAAATAAGATGCCACCTTGAGAATTTATTCTATGTTTTCTCCATTTGGTTCTTTAAACACCTTCTCAAAATGTTGCACTCCTAATTTAGCTAGATCCTAAAAATTGTTGACCTTCCTCCCTTCCTTGTTAGTTAGTTCCCAAATTGTATTAACACTCTTTCTATGATTGGCAAAGTTTTGAAAAAAAATTGGTATTTTAATCCCCCAATCAATCCAAGTAGCCCTACTCTTGAGCCTCCACTCCCTTTCCTTATCTAGAAGTAGCTTTGCATGTTTTGACTCCAGATCCTTCTTAATTAACTTATCCTCATCATTGAGATAACATCCCATATTAATATAAACAAATGTTTATACGTTCTTCTCCACTTATTTTAACTAACCATCCCTTTCTTTGTGTCTTTTTCCTACTTAGTCGACCACCTTTTCCTTAAATATTTTCAAATCCTTTGCAAATTGCTCTCAAGCAGTGCCCTCCCGTGAAGGATAATACCTCAACCAATTTACCTTCATCGGATCCTAAACTCCTCCTCACTAGCCCATCCTGTATTAAACTTAAAAGGAGCCCGTGCACATTTAGTAAAGTTAGAGTTAAACCCAAAATTTTACTATACACCGCTATTCAAAACCTTGAATGAATAGAGAAATAATTAATAAGCGATGCATTATGATTCCAACCATTAATCAAACCCCCTGAAAACCCTTATGAATCTAGAGAAAGAAATCCATATCCCCATAAAGAATTTTTGAGTTAAAAAATTAACTAGTATCCATTTCTAATTATCTCTTGTATCAAAATTATATTCAGATTATCTAACTCCAACAAATACTCTAGGGTCAATCTCTTGGCCTGCCCACCCTAGGCCTCTCATATCAACTGAAATTACTTTCATTGGGACAACAAGGAGGGGTTTAAGCCTACTCTAAGGGCCCTTGTAATCAACTTATATTTACCTTGATTCACTTCTTTAATTACTCTCTCCTGAGCTAGTTTCAAAGTTGACTTCCTCTCTATAGTCGATGGTCCTAGGTCTTTTGGGAAACTTGAACCCAAACCCCCAGAATCTAGTAAAAATAGCGGGGCTAACCCCTTCTTTAGATGCAGGAGGTATTCCCTGCCCCCCTCATAGAGGTGTCTGAGATGACCTAATTATTCCCTCCACCAATAGGATTTTCCCTATCGATGGGATGAACAGATTTACATGACTAGACATCAAGGGAATCTCTACTCATAGCCCCTCCATACAATTTCAAATCACCCGATAAAGAGATAGGCATACCACTACAAATAACCTTATGGTTTGATTCCACACAAAATTTGTCTAGTTCTTCCATCTTTTGGAAAGCATAGGACTCCATTGTCAAATTAAGAGGCAGTGTACTAGACTTACCTAGAAGCTTGATATCCCCCAACATTGGATATTTCCTACAATATTTCTTCTTTTCCAAGGATAAAGCATAACGATCCAAATTGAGCTCTTATTCCAATGAATCATCTTGCCCCGACACTAATCGCGAACCCATAATCAAGGTTATGGAAATCTCTCCAACCCTCAAGTCAATCTCCACCTCATCCCCCATTTCCTGAACATTTCCCTTCAAGATACTAACTCAGCCATGAACTTCTAAGCCTTGTTCCTCATCATCTTCCCTTTGTATCAAATCCATAGGTTTTCCCTCCCTACTGCATTATTTAGCTCGGATATCCTTCTTCTACCAAACCCTTTTGAATAAAACATTTTCATAGTCCTTATGCACATGGCCATAGGCATGGCACCTTGTGCATCTAAATGGGATGCTCTAATAGTCAATGATCTGGGAATATTTTCAACCACCCATACAAAATCCATTGACTCATAAATACCAAGACTTTTATCTCAACTAAGAATCTTGTCATAGACTTGGCATTGTTAGTAAAAAACTTGTCATTAATTAGAAGTGTGTTACCAAGAAAATTCCCAATAACTATAAGGGCTTGTATTGTCAAGAGCTCCATGGGTAAGGCATGAAACTTCACCCAAACTAGATTTTTCTCTATAAACTCATATTTTGCATCAAATAAAGGATGTCATGGCTTCATGGATAGGAAAGAACCATCCATGAACCATGCTTTTTTAAGAATGAAAAAATCTTATGTGTCATAATTAAATAAGAACCCCAGTCATCCATGAGAGAGAATGTAAAAGGATGGGCTATAACCAAGAATTGTAGTGGTTGTATCCAACTTCTAAGTTGTGCCAAAGTCACCCTTCGACCTATGAATTTCCCTACTAAATTATTTCCTACAAAATCAAGTATCTAGTTTACACCCATGTCTTCATCAACCACCAAGGAAACCCCACTCCCCTGACTCTTCATCACCTTCTACCGCTTCTTTCCCTTCACCTCCTTCACCCTCATCTATCCTTGCAAATGTTGTTATTCAAATTTCCCACCTACAAAATCATCATCTCCCACCTCTTAAACCACATTCCTTCCATCGTGCATCTCAAGAAACAAAATCTACGAGTATAGAGAGTGCTTTGTAGGTTCAAGGATTCATCCTTCCAAGACCTTGAAGCTAGATGTATTTACTCTTTGCATAGTAGAACCATCCTTTCCTTCCAAATAAATMTGTTGTCCATCCTTCAAAGGACTATYTGAATCATGACAATAGGCCTATAAAAAGGCCACGCACGTTGGAACCATAGTACCTCTTGCCAGATAGTTAATTGAACCACTTACCCTAAGTTTGGATTCTACACTATATTRTCCCCCTTTACCCCCCAAGCCCSCATGGATCCTTTCCACCATCATAGTGATACTAATGTAATTAGAAAAAAAATCATCTTTGGGTAAGGAGTCTTTAGAATAGCCCACACGATGAATATCTTCCTTTATCCCTCAAACCCTAGCTCCTCTCGACCACATGTTAACCAATGGTCAGAGCAATATGGTTACCCTAATTTTGGAGGTGTACTCACTAGGTCCATGACACCAATAATTCTTTAAACCTATCCTACAACAATATAAAAAAAAAATCTTTTGGTGTATACATTTTAGGTGTAAAACGCCCACTGGTAATGTAACCTCTACAACCACTTTAAACTATGAGAAAATGTTTTAATCTCTCCACACTACTTACCCTGGGGGTGTGTAAGCGATAGGAATATGTATCTATATAAGGATATTGATAAACACTTTACCCATATTCCTTCTTAATCTCCTTGTGGCTTTCGTACATAGTTAGTGGAAGCTCAACTACTTACTCGTTTTCCCACTACATGCCCATCTACCTACAATGGATTTCGAATGAGGGTAGGCATGTGCTAATGATGTATTAGTTCTTGGTTTTAATCTTTGGTTGAGCCACTCTATTTAGTAACTATGTTCCCTTCCAATATGTGGCAGCCAATGCCCCTAGAACCAAGTGTTCCTCTTTCTAAGAACCTGAAATTGAAAACAATTTATTCTTGCCTTGGATCTATGATAGAAAATCTTTGTTTACTTATTTAAAACCAAATCTAGATTAGGTTTAGATCTATGCTCTATCCACTACTTCCAAAACTCAAAACTAGGTCTATGCTTAGTTATGATTTGCTAGATTCACTCTATTCAGTAACTCCATGACCTTCCAATCCATGGTAGTCAACAACCCCATAACTAGTTGATCCTCTCTCTAAGAACTAGATGACCTTCTAATCTATGGTATTAAATAACCCTAGAACTAGTTGATCCTCTCTCTAAGAACTTGAAACCACATGCATTCAGTGCTCCGAGTTAAGAGTGGAAACTAAAATCTACAGTGCAAAAGAACCCTAGCCACATACCAAAATATGTAGTGTGAAAAACAACCTAGATGCAGACTAAAATCTGCAGTGCAGAAAAACCATAGCCACAGACTCATATTCGCTTTTTGAGGTCAATATTAGCGTGATCGATCCATTTCCATGTCATACACCCATGTACCTATAGAAAACGAGCGACCCATATTCGCTTTGAGAGATCAATCTGCAGTGTAGAAAAACCCTATCCTCCAGCCAAATGTGTGACCTATTAATTACTATCTTGATGATTTACCAATTACAATATTACTACAATTCGTAAGTGGTAGGTTAATTATGAATTTTGTCATGGTGTATCTCCTAATTATTTTTAAAAATAAAGAAGTAAATATATGTGAGGATTTGCATATGTGCACATGACTACCATTTGTAATAATCATTAATGACCTAGACAAGGGCATAACTACTTTAGAGTTCATGTACATTACCAGCTACAAGATGGTTATCTATTGTAGCAACTTCACAAAAATGTACCAAGTAAACCTTATAATACGAACTCATGAGAACTCAAATTCTATAAAAACTTAGGTGAAAAGTAGCAATGTATAACATACCCAACCTCCTCTATACTCTTTTTGATAGGACTGGGTGCTCTTTGATAAGTAAAATTACCCTACTCATGCATTCTAAGGTGAAATATAATGCACGTAGAAGAATCTAATTCTAGTTATGAACACCTAAAATGATTTGCAAGGCCCGTTTCATATATACAAAAATACAAGGAAACCCATAATGCATTTTAACATGATTGTAACATATGAGTTTGTTCTAATTATTCATTGCCAATAAGCATTTCCTAATAGAAGTGAGCAACAAGAGAATAAGAAACCACGACAGGTATATACAATAATATTGCATATTCATAAACAACAAATAAGTACTTATCTTTTCTAAGAAATCTCCACCAACTAGATGCACGTGAAGAACATTCCACCTCATTATAAGCACTCTATCGCATAGACCACCCCTGATTTGGAGTTGTGAATCCACAAGGTTGAAATCCTATTGGTTAGCTCTAATCTATGTCAATCATCCCAATCCACAACTCTTAAACAAGGAATTACCTCTCTAGTTTTTATCAAGAAGAACAATCATATTTCAACTAGCCGCACTCTTCCCTCTCAACCTACATGACACAAGGAAAGGAATCCCCTTCTCTGTCATGCATCCCTTGGGAAATCCACTTCGCTTCAATGCTCCAATGCATGCAAGGGGATCTCTAGTGTTGGGAACCAACGATTTTGGTTGTACTTAATGGCTTCCTCTCTCTTTTGACATGCATCCCTAACCCTCATCATTGTATCAATATGTTCATGGAAGCACTTCCACAAGGTTAATGATTGGCAACACATATGGTAACATCACACAGACCATTCTCAAATTACCAAGTCAAACAACATCCCAAAAGCCAAAAAAAAACACCACATGCCCAAAAATCATAACTTATATATTGCATGTTGAGAAGAGACTATGTGTCCTCACAAGAAGTCCACACATCTCTCTTTTGGGACAACTAATCACATGGTCTATGAATAATTAATGAACATGCATTAGGGTTGAGAGATTAGGTTAACAAGGATGGAAACACTAGAATATGGTTTTCTACTAGTTAGCCCCATATTCCCCCTTTCTTCCCCTCTCATGCACTCATAGCCCCCTTTCATTTTCATTATTCACTTGTAGCCTTTAGCGGTTCCTATATTATATTTACAAATCCAAAATACACTACAAGGATGGTTACCCACTTGGTGAGAATTCAATGGCATTGTCCTACTTCTAATTAAACTACATATGTGTAGGCTTATAGCCATTTCATCATTACATATACATCCACAATCCAGGGATTGAAATAAAAATGTTACATAATGTCCCTTTTCGCACATATGTATCCCACTTGGGCTCAAATTTAGTGTATAGGTTCAAAAAAAACTACATTTTCTAGGTAAAGGGTTGTTAAAACATTTGGGAGTTACATATGTGTGAATCAAGTGTCACAAAATGAACCATTCAACCATTTTCGATGCTTTAAGATACCTCCACAACATGCAAGGTTTTGTGAGAAAACGTATGTATCAAAAGAGTACATGGTGGCAAATTCATTTTCATCACTAATGAATCATCCTATTACATCCATTAAATGTAAAAGCAAGAAAAATCAAGGACTTGTGAATATCTAGAGATAACACATTTCAAATTTCAAATTGAATTGTGTAATCTAAATTGTGCACAAATACTTATCCTTTACATATATTGAAAGGAATGCTTGTAATGAAATAGATGGATCACCATAATGGATGGTTAAGTCGATTAATCAAATCATTATCCTTAAGAAGAATGTGATGTTATACTTGTTTTTTACATTGAATATTTAGTTTCTTTTATATTTTCTACGGATAAAAATCAGTACTACAATAGCCCCGATTTATAACTTTTTTGCATCCCCTTCCTTTGTTAAATATTTTTGTTTTATTGTGTTTTTGAGACACAAAACATGATGTTATAGGCAAGAATCTCTTTCTACATTTGTTTTACATCCCTTTCTTGCATCCACATTGCATCATTATTTGGATTTATTGTGTGTCCTTATTTTCCTTTTGCATCATTTTAGCCTCCTTTACATCATTCTTGCATCTTAGTTGTGTCTTCCTTGCATCCTCATTAGATCCTATTTGCATCTGTTTTGTTCCCATTACATCCTATTGGTGTCCTTATTGCATCTTTTGTAAATATTCAATGTTAAGATATTTAGACACTTAGGAGTTAGTTAAGATCAACTTGGTCTAATGTGTCTTTAGGTAAAACGTGTTTCTTTCATATGCATTGTAATAATCTAATCTGAAGATCATGATTACATTCTAGACATAAAGTGATATGAAAATTTATCTTCTTCTTGATACTAACAACTATATTTATCTATCGCTTAACACTCGATTGGTCCATGGTCTTTATTTTAAGAGCATGGATGGTCATTTGTTGATTATCGTTTGTAATAAATGCATATGTAAATTATTTTAATTTTGCATTAATATATTGCCTCAAGTGGTTGCATTGGCTGGGGCTATGGACTATTTCCCTCTTTGAGGGTTTTAACCACATAATGCATTGGTGTACTAATCTTTGATATGTTTGTGTGAGTAGTTTCCTTAAGGTCTTCGACTTGCATGGATATACCCTATTTATCGAACATGGTATAAGAGTCCTTGTGAAGACCCACTCTTCTTGTTGATCAAGATCTTGAACCTATGTTGTTGTATGCATCAAAGGATTTATGGATTTTGATGTTTTGTAGCATTTATAGGACAAGAGAACCATTCGAGTGTGTCCAGAGAACTGCTTTCAGTTGGAAACCCTTTTCTTTTCACCCGAAAAGGTTTTTACTTACCTAAGATATGACCATTTTTATCAAATTCATAGACATACAATTTTGTTACGATAAAATATCTTTCATTTTGTTTTAATATTTGAGTTCATTTTTTCTATTCTAATTTCTAGTTTGCTTTCTTTTTGTTCTATGTATGCTCTTTGCCGTGCACCTTGTGCGATATTAATAAATCTAAAATAGAGTAGAAAGTGTTTTCTTTTTTGCATATGCTCTTTGCCTTGTGCTTTCTATGATATAAACAAATCAAAAAGAGAAAGAAAACTTACATTTATAAAGTTTATAAAGTTTTTTGTTGTTTTTTTTTTCTTAAAAAAAAAACAAAAAATTGTGTCGTTGTGTTGAAGTTTTTTTGCAAAAAGAACAAAGGTTTTTTTAAATCAGTACACACTTTTAGCAAAGAATAAATAAATTCTTAAGTTTCCTCCATAACATTTGTTATATATTTTGCATTAACACACTTAATTGAAATTTATTTTATTAAATTAGAGGTCTTGAGTTCATGTCATTGTTTTCATTAAGTTACTTTTTGCAAAAGTTCATGCAACTTTAAGTTATAACATAATTTTATTGTAAAGTGCTTTTGACTTAAATTATATCACTTATAAAGTAGCTTTAATGTTATTTTTTAAATTACTTTTTGAATGCAACTTTAATTTAGAAAATAATTATATTGTAAAAATGATTTTATAAAAGCGGACCACTTAAATTAGAAAAGTAACTTATCTGTAAAAGTAAGTCTATAGGGAATGTCAGAGAAGGAAGGTACTATTCTTTTTATTCAACAACGTTATTGTGCATCCATCACCATGTTGATCAACCTCCACTTACCACATGGCACCTTGGTTCCCTTTTATACCTTTCTTCAAAAGGGCATAACTTTGACATCTGGACTCTATTTTTAGTGTCATTTTTTTAATTGCCTATTTTTTCGAGATCTTTTTATATAGATAGTCAATTTCTACTTTTGAAATCATTTTACCTGCATATTGTAATATGGCTAGCCCAAGTGATCTCTTATTTACCAGTTCAAACTATTTCTCATGGAAATCTCGTGTGGAGGATATACTACAAAGTATGGGACTTTACCAAGTTATATTGGGAACATAAATTGCCCCACTTAATGCATTAAAGAAAATCAAATGGGATAATAAAAATGACAAAGCATATGGATTAATCAAAATTTCCATCGTTGGTGATCTGCAATTTCTTCTTCAAGGAATTGAAACCCTTGATGTAGCATGGAAAAACATGGAAACTATGTTTCGTAAACAAAATGAGATTTGAGCCCACTAGCTCGAAAACACTTTGGCTTTGGTTGTTTTTTTCTTAAAAAAAAAAATTGTGTCATTGTGTTGAAGTTTTTTTGCAAAAAGAACAAAGGTTTTTTAAATAAGTACACACTTTTAGCAAAGAATAAATAAATTCTTAATTTTCCTTCCAAACATTTGTTATATATTTTGCATTAACACACTTAATTGAAATTTATTTTATTAAATTAAAGGTCTCGAGTTTATGTCACTATTTTCATTAAGTTACTTTTTGCAAAAGTTCATGCAACTTTAAGTTATAACATAATTTTATTGTAAAGTGCTTTAGACTTAAATTATATCACTTATAAAGTAGATTTAATGTTATTTTTTAAATTACTTTTTGAATGCAACTTTAATTTATAAAATAATTTAATTGTAAAAATGATTTTATAAAAGCGGACCACTTACATTAGAAAAGTAACTTATCTGTAAAAGTAAGTCTATAGGGAATGCCAGAGAAGGAAGGTACTATTCTTTTTATTCAACAACCTTGTTGTGCATCCATCACCATGTTGATCAACCTCCACTTGTCACATGGCACCTTGGTTCCCTTTTATACCTTTCTTCAAAAGGGCATAACTTTGACATCTGGACTCCATTTTTAGTGTCATTTTTTTACTTGCCTATTTTTTCGAGATCTTTTTATTTAGATATTCAATTTCTATTTTTGAAATCATTTTACCTACATATTGTAATATGGCTAGCCCAAGTGATCTCCTATTTACCAGTTCAAACTACTTCTCATGGAAATCTCGTATGGAGGATATACTACAAAGTATGGGACTTTACCAAGTTACATTGGGAACACAAATTGCCCCACTTAATGCATTAAAGAAAACAAAATGGGATAATAAAAATGACAAAGGACATGGATTAATCAAAATTTCCATCAGCAGTGATCTGCAATTTCATCTTCAAGGAATTGAAACCCTTGATGTAGCATGGAAAAACATGGAAACTATGTTTGGTAAACAAAATGAGATTTGAGCCCACTAGCTTGAAAACACTTTGGCTTTGGTTGTTTTTTTCTTAAAAAAATAAAATTGTGTCGTTGTGTTGAAGGTGTTTTGCAAAAAGAACAAAGGTTTTTGAAATAAGTACACACTTTTAGCAAAGAAAAAAAAAATCTTAATTTTCCTTCCTAACATTTGTTATATATTTTGCATTAACACACTTAATTGAAATTTATTTTATTAAATTAGAGGTCTTGAGTTCATGTCACTATTTTCATTAAGTTACTTTTTGCAAAAGTTCATGCAACTTTAAGTTATAACATAATTTTATTGTAAAGTGCTTTTGACTTAAATTATATCACTTATAAAGTAGCTTCAATGTTATTTTTTAAATTACTTTTTGAATGCAACTTTAATTTATAACATAATTTTATTGTAAAAATGATTTTCTAAAAGCGGACCACTTATATTAGAAAAGTAACTTATTGTAAAAGTAAGTCTATAGGGAATGTCAAAGAAGGAAGGTACTATTCTTTTTATTCAACAACCTTATTGTGCATCCATCACCATGTTGATCAACCTCCACTTGCCACATGGCACCTTGGTTCCCTTTAATACCTTTCTTCAAAAGGGCATAACTTTGACATCTAGACTCCATTTTTAGTGTCATTTTTTTAATTGCCTATTTTTTCGAGATCTTTTTATTTAGATAGTCAATTTCTACTTTTGAAATCATTTTACCTACATATTGTAATATGGCTAGCCCAAGTGATCTCTTATTTACCAGTTCAAACTACTTCTCATGGAAATCTCGTATGGAGGATATACTACAAAGTATGGGGCTTTACCAAGTTACATTGGGAACATAAATTGCCCCACCTAATGCATTAAAGAAAATCAAATGGAATAATAAAAATGACAAAGCACATGGATTAATCAAAATTTCCATCGCCGATGATTTGCAATTTCATCTTCAAGGATTTGAAACCCTTGATGTAGCATGGAAAAACATGGAAACAATGTTTGGTAAACCAAATGAGATTTGAGCCCACTAGCTCGAAAACACTTTGGCTTTGGTTGTTTTTTCTTAAAAAACAAAAAATTGTGTTGTTGTGTTTGAAATGGCAACCTCACGAGGATACAAAATCCCCCTGCATTTTTATAGAGGTGGTACTCCTTTGTTATGATTTTTTTGGGACTCGAGATCTTCAGAATGTGGGACTTTTATAGAAGTTCGGCGTGGTAATCAAAAGAAAGTAAAAATATGAAAACTGAAAATGTTTTATTTTCTAGTAAAGAAAGTTCCTGAGAATGGACCAGGAACCACACACATTCACACATTTAAAGCAAATAAACAAAATTTCCTCACATCCATCATAGTAGGGCTAAAGATTTCTGATCACATAAAAAATTAAAAGAAAATGATACGCATGCATAAGAGAACTTTGACAGAGTGAAACATGGGCAACTCAAATAAAGATAACGATAAACCGACCTCACATACTTTATATTTAGAAAATTGGGTTACAAAGTACGGTTGAGATTGTTCCCAAAATAACTCTCTTGGAATTTCTAAGAAATATATAGTTCATTACATATTCTCCGAAATTTAAATGCATTTGTCATAATGACTGGGATTGGGGCTCCCACGGACCATAAAGCAAATATATATATAAGAATGAGATTTGTAGAAGGAAGAAAATGGGCGGCAGAAGACAACAAGATTATGATGGTATCTCTCATTTGTTACTTGCTTGTTGATGCCCTTTTATGGCTTCATCGATGGTTACAGGAACTGTCTCGACTGCCTTTTTCCCTTCATCGGTAAGTTTGTCAACAACATTTTTAAACCACTCCTCAATGTAGCTTCTCATTGGTGCCACATTGATTTCATGCCGGATTTTTATATTGAAAAGCTCGCCCTCCAAGTCCCTTATATCAATGAAGATATTCCACAAAGCTTCTTCAATATCTTGATTTTTCATTGAATAGTCCATTAGCCAGTTCTCCACGTCATCTTCACTATACTCAAGAATGTCATAGAATTTTTCAAATGATAACCCTTTAAAGATCTCAACTTGTTCGTCAAAGGCTTGCTTGGTTAGGAACAACAAGTTGAGAATCAATTTAGGGTCTTGGACCTCATTGATGCTCTCGGCTAGGTCTATCTCAGTCAGCCTTTTGAATAATTCTT
>JASDQU011404210.1:41336-64080 GCA_032191745.1 Picea mariana
TTGCAATGTCACTTGTGGTACTAAGGGCATCTCATCTCTCTTGTAATTCTTCCCAATTCTTTGGAAAACATCACAAGTCTTACAAAATTCCTTGGCATCCTTATGAAGGGTATGCCACCACAATCCTATGTGCAAAATCTTCTGATTTGTTTCTTTTCCTATGTAGTGTCCTCTTGCAAGCCCTTCATTCACCTCTGACAATATCATATGTATTTCATGTTATAATACACTTCATCATAGAGTACCATTTTCACTTAACTTATACAAATTTATTACTATGAGTTGATAGTCTGATTCCTTCACTATTAACCGCTTATTCTATGTAACTGTAAACTCAAGCGGGGTTACTCCTGTACTCAAGAACTGAACTATGCCTACAAAATAGTCATCAACCATTTGTATTGAAAATAAGTGTGTGTCTAGTAAGCTATCATCCAATTTTCCTGCATCTTCTCCTGACAGTATACGTGATAGGTGATTAGGTCATGAATTAAATTTCCCTAGTTTTACAATTACCTCAAATTCATATTCCTGAAAAAATAATATACATATGCATATTCTCCCCCCCAACAATGGCTTATTTCCCATACATCTTAGCACATAATAGTCTGTGTACATCTTAAAGTGTGAATCCAACAAGTAATATTTGAATTTCTGCAATGCATACACCATTGCCAATCCTTCATGTTCTGTAGTCATATAGTTTTGTTTTGTAGTTGACAACTTCCTGCTCGCAAATGCAAAGGGATGATCTATATCTACTTCTTTGGGCTGAGATAATACTATTCCTAAGGCTACAGATGACACATCCACATGAACATGAAACTCCTTCCAATATGGAAATATAAAATTAGTGAGGTAACTGATTTCTGCTTCAAAGTATCTGAACCTTCCTGACACTCCTCACTCCATTGAAACATATTCTCCTTCTTTAGTAACCTTTCCATAGGGGATTTAGTCTACATTATCCTTTAATGAAATTTCTACAGTACCCTGTATGCCCCAACGTTTCTCGTATTTGTCGCATTAAAGTCAGTGACGGTAAATCAACAATCGCAACAATCTTCGCAGGATCCACTAACAATAATTTCTTACACACTACATGGCCCAGTAATATACCAAATGATGCACACAAAATGTATTTATTTAAATTTAAAGATATCTGAAATTGCCTACACCTATCCATCATTAAGCACAAAATCTCAATATGATCTTTCAACAAGATAAACACCGTGCAATGATCTAAGTATACTTTTAAGAACTTATGGATGAACTCTTTAAATGTTGCTACAACCACTCTAGAGAATACTATTGGTGCATTATTTAATCCAAAAGGCATTATTGTGTACTGGTAACACCCCCATTCTGGCGCAAATGTGTTCTTATATCTATCTTCCTCTGTAATCTTGGTCTGATGATACTCTAAAAATTTGTCAGTGAAAGAATAGGCTTCTTTCCCTCCTATGTTCTCTAACTCTTCATCCACAAATGGTGTAGGAAATGGATCATGTAAGAATGCATCATTTAATTTCCTCATATCTACACAAATTATGATCCCTCTTGTCTTCTTATCCTGAACTACGATTGGAATGATCCAATTTGACTCTGCAATAGGTTAAATAATTTTGGCTTCCAACATCCCAACTGTCTCCACTTTCACCTTATGCTTATGCACTGGGTTCAATCTGTATGGCCTCTGCTTCACGGGATTAGCATATGGCTTAAAAGGAATCTTAATCTCTCCTAACTCCCCAACAATCCATTTCATATATGAAAAAGTAATCTAAAATAGGTCTTGATACTCGTGCAGTAATTTCACTATATTCTCCATAGTCTCATCATTCCAATAGTCTCCTATGCTCTCAAATTTGGGCTTCTCTTTTTTACCAATATTTACTCTATGTGTTCTCAATGGTTTTGCATATACGGTCGATTCAAGTTGTGGTATTTTTACTACGCTCTCTCCTTCAATTTATGGTATTTTCACAATTATGGGATCTTCGTCCTCCTCTTGGTCCTCTTCAACAACATTATATCAACACAAAACTTCAATTGTCGTAGAATATCTATGTGTGCTACATACAAGTACTCGTTCTATCGAGTCTTCTGCTGAAAAAATATTGTTCTTGATGACCTGCAAAGATGAGTCAATTAAATGAGAATCATCTTCAAAACTAAAGGTTACCTTAAAATTTCATGTCAATTCCTCCCAATATGCAGTTTCTCTATGCACTTCCAGTTCTAAGTACCAATTCTATGGGATTGTGTCCAAGGTGTGTACAAACAAATGTGTCCATTCTTTCTTGGGTAATTTATTCCATGTCACAATAGACTGTGTAACATGCTCCATTGGACAACTTGATCCTATATACTTCTACATAGTATCCTCATTCTCTGTCTCGAAAATGACTTGTAATAGTCTTCTACATTGCTTCCAATCTCTTATTCCATCCGTATTTGTGGCCCACCATCTTGTTGGGGTTGCTTTCAGCACAACATCTAAAGCTAATAATATATGTTGATATGATATTTGCAATTCAAATTCTCTTATAAAATAACCTACATCATTTTGCCCATCATAACTTGGAGGATCACATGTAAAATTTCAGACCGCACCTAGCTTCAAGTCTCGGTGATTTTCAACAATCTTTAATGCCCAATCCCAGTTTAATGACAGCCAAATAAACTCAACATATAAACAACTTTTCAGAACTGAAATGAGGATTCAGAAACAATCGTTAATGCAGAAATAAAAACATATCAGCAACACAATATTCATAAATTTAACACAGTGATTTTTGGTCTAACAGCGACCCTGGAAAAACCCACAAGGGGAAAACCAGTGAGAGAGGGAATTTGTATTATTTGTGAGCTTCAAACAAATTTATTTTACAACATATTAATATTCAAAAATTTAATGACCAACTTATCTCGATAACTGTTCCAAGATTTCACATAAAATATGAGCCAAACTCATTGAAATTTGTGCCAAAATTTCCTTCACATAAGTACAGGTCTACTCCTCGATTTTTATGCCTCTTCTCTATTGTATAGTTGCCTAGAAATCTATGTCAAATACTACAACACAATTCTAGGCATTAAATGTTGTACGAACACCTTGGGAAATGTGCCAAAAATGCTCATAAAATACCCACAAACATATTCTCGATTTCTATGCAACTAAAACAACAGTACAAACTATCAAAATCCATACAGTATGACCTGATTAATCTTTTTGTACTTTCGCTTGATTTCCATGCCAAATTTCTGTTGCACGGTCACCACAAAATCTGTACAGTATGATCTCCTGAAAGTGTTGTACCTCTCCTCGATTTATGTTCCTGTATTAATGTTGTACAACCTACTCAATCCATATAGTACGGCCTGCAATAAATGTTGTACCCTTTTCTCGATTTGCATGTTATCTTGCTTCCTTGAAATGCATTCCCTAGACTGCAAATGTTGCCCTATAGTGGGAAAACCACCCTACGGACTACACTAGGGTTCTAAAGTGCATGCTGAGCTAACCATCTAAAGTCTCATACTTTTAACAACTATCCTGACAATACCCCACATTCATGCATAAAGTACAAAGTATATGGATCTGGTAGTCTTACCTTAAACTCTGAGTCTGGTGTCAGTCCCTTTGTGTTCAGTTGTTCCTCGACTGCAAATATCCTCCCAAGGCTGACCTGCATTTACTAAAATACAAACAAGAAACTACGAACATGCATTCTATATATGAATTAGTAGGTTAGATGTCATAACAATATGTAAATCAAACATAAAGATTTGAACACATCATATGGCAGGACGAAAAAAGTACTTCTTTCTATTAATCTCACAAAGTCACTTACAAAATGAGATTGGCAACTACTCCTCAAATCGGTTCCTGGGCTCCTCTTCACCAAGCTCCAACTAATTCCACGTATCTTTCTCCTCTTCAATTCTCTCTAGGGAAATGGCATAGGCTTACAAATGGAGGAAAAAGGCTAGAATAAGGAATTTTGTCTCAAAACTCACAATGTGGCTGCAAATTCTTGGGGAAAGGGGGGATTATGAAATGGGCAGAGTTTCACTGCTTTCATGCTTCTTGTGGGAATGGGATCTGAAAACCTTCTTTTGTATTCCAAGAAGATAGTTATTTAGTTGGGTGACGGGCTATGAGCGGTCAATTGGTTGGGAAACTACCCAAAATCCCGTATCCCCTTGCAACTTTTTATTTTTTGCAACTTTTGTGGGTACACGCGGGTTATAAAGGTGCATATAGCATATGTACATGAGCTGTAAAGGTGCAACAAGCATGTTTACGTGGGAAATAGTGATGCAGGGCGTGTACATCATCAAAAATAATGTTTTTTAAGAAGAGCTTTCAATGATGGCTCAGAATAAATAGCAAGTAGGATGGCTTGATTACAGGTATGAATATGTGGTGCAATTTAGGGTTATAATAGATGCCCCCTAATGTGTGAGGTCATAAGAGTGTCTAATGGCCAAAATACATTACAAATCTTCACCAACGTACGAAGTGAGTGAGCCCGGGACTAGAGTTTGGGAGGTGCCATCTACAAAAATAATAATTGTCTCACCGAGGCAGGCATACCCATGCTCAGGATGAAATAAATCATGGTTTCCAATCAAATACACTGCAGATCCATGTCATATAACTATATAAAGTGTATTTGCGAGAAATACATAGTGGATCTACATCTCAAAATCAACAGATATACATGTATAGTATCCATCTTCAAGAAGCTAATGACACCTTATGGTTGGAGATGAGGCCTTCATAGCTCTAGAAACAACTTCAAGATCTTCAAATCTTAGGTAGGAGTGTAATGTGAGTGTATGAATTCACTACCCAGAGGTCTTCGATGGCTCGTCGGGGAACAAACAAGAGGATCTCAGTGATCAGGCGGAGAACTTCATTGATTTCGAACAAGGACTTGATTGGACTTTCAGGATGGTCAGGCATGAGGTCAAGAGACAAACTACAGAAGGGTTGACTCAAGTTGGGTAAACATTCCCTTGGACAATAGCACGATGAATGATGAGACTCAGGCATCATGGTACTGACATAAGTTCACGATGCAAGAGGCAATGCAAACTCTCCACATGTTTGAAGAATAACCAAACTGAGGAGGAAACAACTCTGTGTAAGGAGAACAACTTCCTAAGGTCATGTTAAATCCCATATCTTGATGAACAAACGGAAGGATGTGCTTTGTCCAAGGGAAACTCATTGTGCTGCCATAAAAAAAAATACTTTTCCCATCCTCTTTTTGGGGTATATTTGATTTTTTTTTTCTTTTTCAATAATTTTGGAAAGCTTGAAAAAGAATACAAGAATGCTACATTACAAAGGACGAACGAGTGTCACAAGGCATACTAGTTCCAAGCACAAGGAACACACTCATGCTTAGAGAAAGGAGACATGTGCAGGGAAAGGACACTCAAGAAAATTCCTCCGTAGGTCAAGGTGTCAAGATGCAGAGGCAAAGTGCTACAAGGCTTGCATATAAGGCATGCTTCAAAGGTTCAATTGAGAGCCACATGGAGCCATCATTAGGCCAAAGACGCAGAAATGAAAATGTGATTAGCAGGACATAATGATAACATCCTTCGATGTAATTTTAATGAGCCCAGAGAAGGTAAGCTCAGTGGTTTTTCATTTTTAGAGAGTCTGAAAAAGTGTAAAATAAGACTCCACTGGGGTACCTTTTTCGAAGGTAGTCTAGTCGGTTCAAAAAAGGGGTAAACTAGCACCGAAAAGATGTACGTTCAAAACCATTTTAACAAGTGTGACAAAGGCAAGATCACTCGATAATCTTTTCAATTTTAAGGAGTCTAAAAAGAGCTTAACTATGGACTCACTGTCTTTTTATAGATTTAGTCTCCCTAGCCCAAAAAAGTGAAATTTGCTTAGGAGAACTCTCCTGGCAAGACGAATCTCCCAAGGTGTACCTTTTTCCTCCTTAATCTACAGGCCGGAAAAAGGGGTAAACTCATGCTAGTAGATGTTTTTTTGAACCAATTAACGAGTGTGAAATAAAAAGGTCACTCGACGATCTTTTCAATTTTAAGGAGACTGAAAAGAGCTTAACTATGGACTCCGTAGAGGATTCCTTTTTCATAAATTTAGTCCCTCGGGCTCGAAAAAGGGTTAAACTTATACCTGAGAATACACTTCTAGTGAACCGAAGCTCCTAGAGTATACCTTTGTTTGTACAATTGACCATCCAAACCGAAAAGGGGTAAACTACCACTAGATAGACATGCCTTCAAGTTTTATTTTGGCAAGTGTGAAGGACAACAAGATTGCTCGGCAATCTTTTCATGTTTATAGAGTCTGAAAAGGGCTTAAAGAAGACTCATTTTTGTTTGGGAGTCCTGAGGGTGAGGTCAATAGTGATAATGAATCATGCCAATGAGGCTCAAACTCATAATCAGGACATGACTAACAAGGACTCCCGAGCCTAAAGTCATTTGAGGACAGCATGGATACCAAATGCAAAAAGGATATACCTAGAGAATCCATGTATAGGTAGGCTCTACTACCAAACGATGACACTTATAAAGCAACGATGACAGTTTCGTGTCATAATTTGATGGGATCGATCCTATGGCAAAGCGGAAAAGACAACGAGATGCAGAAAGTGGAGGTGGAATCCTAACTTAAATGCACAAGGTTGGAAAAATGACTTTTTACCAAAGGACCTTCAAGAGTTACCCATCTCCCAAGAAGTCTCCCAAACCAAAAGTGGAGTGTGTCGTAACATCCAATGTGAAACTCAAGAACCATGTTAAATGATTTTCAAGCCAAAAAAAATGATAAAAGGGTTAAGAAAAAATGACAAAAAGGGCCAAAAAATTCTATAAATAGAAGCTTGGGAGCTCATTATCACCATTGCAAATTGAGAATTGACCAAAAAGACAAAAATACCCCTTTTCTAAAAGAGTTGATTCCAGAAGCTTCATTGGATGAAACGGACTTCTGCTCAGACCAAGTAAGTATAAATCAACCCCTCTTGCAATTCAATACTTCCGTTTTTGTTTATTTTAGTTTTTGGGGGGGGCATGCACTCTTAAAAAGGTGCAGTCCTACATGTATGTGGGTTGTCCAAGGAAAACACATGTATGCCTGCGAGCAGAAAACAACCTGCCTATGTGCATACGTGACTATGCTCAATATAGCCTGCATACACCCTTAAACACATGGAAATTTTTTGAAAAACAAGAGTTTAACTCTCTTTGAACTTGTCACTTTGCAGGATGTACATCCATTAGAGAGAGAGGGAGCATGAGGACCTTGATTCTTTGGTCGCAGAAGACCCTACTGCTATCGCTGCATTGGCACAATGTGGGTTGTTGAAATTATTCCAGTGTCCACTCATGAGGGCACAACCCAGGCTGTTGAATGCCTTGGTAGATTACTGGCACCCTGAAGCTGAGGCATTTATTCTGAAGGGACAGTTGTTGACTCCAACAACTAAGGATATTTATTTTTTGACTGACCTCTCGAGGAGAGGGGAATTAGTCAACCTTCATTATTTTCCTCCTGGGCCTCACAACATAGCCTAATTGATCGGGCTACATTGCAAGGCTGACACAGATAAAGTGGGTTCTCAGGTGCCGATTCACAAGATTTCCAACCTATCATTGCAAGTGATAGTTTTACTTATTCGGAGGATCAATGGATCTGTGGCCTTACATCAAGCCTCTTGGGTGCACATGAATTTTGTGTTACAGTGCTTAAATGCATGAGTTTTGACTGGAGCACAACCATGCTGGATTGCATGAAGAGACAGTTGACAGAGTGTCGTGTGAGGAATAAAAAAACCTTCGGGTTCGAGACTGTTTTATGTTCCTTTTTCTTTGAGAGGGTACCCTGTCTTATTCCGTGAGAGACGGTACGAGGGCACGTGGCCTCTCTCCCAGTAGTGTACAAATGGGTGGCGTTGTTGCTCAGACAGGGGGAAGGGAGGACCATTGAGGTCTTCGACGATACTTTTTTCAACTGGTGGTCTTGACATATTCCGACTATAGAGGACTACCCCTATGTCGGGATAAAATTCTCCAGGGATCGTGATATTCCCGTACCTCCCAGAGCATAACGAGGAGAGATAGGTATGTTTGTTTTTAATTGTTATTTAATTTTTATTTCTTTTTATATATATCATTTTTATGGGAAACAGAGTATCTGACAACTATGTATATTTTTATGTACAGATCTGGGACCAATGCGTCTAGCAAACTTCTCAAGGACCAGGCGGTGTCCTTGACTAGAGGCAGTACCAGCAGTAGCCACTGGACTAGAAGCAGCAACAGGGAGACCTCCAGCCGGAGAGGCTGAGAGTGTATTGAGACAGGTGGAGCAGAACCTCACCGCGCTCACTCACGCAGTCCCTATGGAATAGATCGAGGATCTCCCACCATCGATGCAACCTAACGTAGTTGGGGTGCCACAAACTTGGGTCCAACTCTTCCGACGTTTGGAAAACATCGTGGTTCACTATGGCAGGACCAATAGACCCTGCCCTTAGCTTGGATGGACCACTTACGTGTCGAGGGAAATTTTTGTATATTTTTGAGGGCATAAGCCCCGTGACGTATACTGGACATATTTTTGAGGTGCTTGTGCCCACTGATGTACTCTGAGACTTTGATATATATATGTGTATTTACATCTTTTTATGTCTTATAGATTACATTTATTTACAAATGTATTTACATATGTATGTGTGTGCAATATGCCAATCTAATACATGATTAGCTAGAGTATTTGTAATTTGATTTAATATCCTAGGAACATGGATATACGTAATGTAATCAAAGCTTCTCTCTAAGAGACGTACTCTAAGGAATCATCGGTGTAGAGTAGGATCATAAACACAGTAAACCCTATTTAACTAGGACACAACCAGCTGTGCATCTAAGTAGACCCAGAAGTGAGAGATACCATGCGACGGAGCCTCACAAAGAAAATCTATCACTGCATTGTATTTGGTAACATTATTTGTGGCGTCACCTAAACAGATACCTCTAGAAGATAGCAACTAGCCTTGAGATGTGAAAATCACCCAAGTTGGGGAAGAAATCCTCTGAGTGTGTCGACTAGTGTCATCCGCAAACCCAACGAACACCTCTGATTCACTTGACATATGCCATAGTGAAAAAGATGACATAAAAAATGACACGTCCATAAAACGAAAGGAAAAAAACTAACTATATAAGAACTATACATATGTACAAGAAGTCACCCAAGGCGAACCACCTACGAGTAGTACTTCTTGAGGTAGAGCCCATTTCTAGGCTCTGCCAAAGCATTTCCCTCAAAATATACCAGAATATAAGCACCCTTCTTTAGTACCTCCTTCATGATGAAAGGTCCGAACCACATGGGTTTGAACTTGCCTGCCCCCAGGGGATCCTTATCTTGGTCATAGACCAGGACAAGGTCTCCTTTGGAGAAAATTTGAGATGAATGGACTGATTATACTGACACTTGAATTTTTGTTTGTGATCCTTTTTAGCTAAGGCTGCATCTTGACGTTGCTCATCGATCTGCTCGAGATATAATAAATGCTCTTCAAGCGGTGAAGTGTCTAGCAATAACTGTACTGCCAATTTTAGAGACTGGATCTGGAAATCTATAGGCAAGACTGCTTCTAGCCCATAAACAAGTTGAAAAGGTGAGAAACTGGTTGCAGTCTTTACAAACATTCGATAGGCCCATAATGTCGATTACAACATCAAATGCCAATTTGACTTGGCTGAATTGATCGTTCGTTGTAGAATAGTCTTGAGAGATTTATTCACAGCTTCCACTTGACCATTCGCTTGTGGGTAGTAGGGTGATGAATGCTCTTGCCTCAACCCAAGATTTGACGCTAACTCGGACATCATTTTATTCTGAAAGTGACTACCATGGTTAGTGAAAATCTCCCTCGAGACATCGAACCTTGGTATTATCTAGTTAAACAAAAAGAGAGATGTTGTCTCGCCATCATCTTTGAATGTTGGCATAGCCTCGACCCACTTTGTGAAGTAGTTTACTGCTATGATGATATAACGGTGCCCCCTGGCTGAAGGGGGGTTACAAGTAGTGTAATCAATCCCCCACTTGGTGAAGGGACCAACTCTAATGATGGGAAACATAGGAGCAAGGTGTGCCCTCATCTTCCAAGAGAAGAGTTGACACGGGTGGCACGTCTTGACCAATTCAACACAATCTTTGATCAATGTCTGCCAAAAGTAACCTGCTCGTAGAATCTTTTGGGTTGTTTCCAACCCAAAAAAATGACCACCACATGCTCCACTATGGCAATCGTTAAGCATGAGTTCTGCTTCTTCATGAGTGAGACACCGACGAAGGAAGCAATCTATACCTCGACGATATAAAGTTTCTTCGAGAATAAGATAGTTTTTTGCTTGATGGCGTATACATCGATGCTCATCATGAGAAGTAGAGGCAGGGAACTTCAAAGTCTAGAGATAGACTAGTATATCTCCATACTAGGGGTTCGAAGATGCGATCAAAAACATATCTCCTTTAATAGGTGACTCTTCGGGTATAACATCATCTGACTCGATCGAAAGTTCCGATATGAGTTCTGCAAAGACCAATGACTTTTTGGATTTTGACGAAACAAAATCCAAGTCAAATTCCTGGAGGATAACTATCCATCTACTGATCTTTCCACCGATTACACGTTGTGTCAACACATTTTGGAATAGATTCACAACGACAATGACGATGGTCTTGCGAAACATGATGTAATGACGGAACCGTTGGACAACATGAATTGTTGCCAACGCAATTTTTTCAACATGGGATTAGTTTAGTTTCAGTCCAACTAGGCCTCGACTCAGGTAGTAAATCATGTGCTCTTCAAGAAAATTGTCCTCTTGAACCAAGACCATACCGATGGTAAATTCTACAACAGCCAAGTAGAATAAGAAATCTTTATTATAATTGGGTGGCTGAAGCAGAGGGGCATACGTGAGGGCACATTTCAACGGTTCGAAGGAGCATTGAGTAGCTTTGTCCCAATGGAAAGGAACGTCCTTCTTCAATAAACACATGAACCCTTTTGTGATCTCGGCATAGTTTGCGATGAAACGTCATAAAAAGTTTGTTTTTCTTTGTAAACTCTAAAGCTGAGGGATTGGGCACAGGGGAGACAACTGAACTATCGCCTCAACCTTTAGAGGATTGACCATGATCCCTGTTGTTGAAACTATGAAACCTAGTAGATGACCTGACGTCATAAAAAAGATGCATTTGTTTGGATTCAAGTGAATCCAGTAGTAGCGACATCGCTCAAAGACAAGTCCGAGGTGCGTGGGATGATCATCTCTCTTACGAGATCATGATGTTAAATCATCGAGATAAGCCTCGACTATGTGTTTGATATTGTGGAAAGAAAAAGACATGGCCCACTGAAAAGTGGCTCCAGCATTCTTTAGGCCAAAAGGCATCTTCCGATAAGAAAATGTACCCCATGTACAGATAAAAGTTGTTTTATGTTGGTCTTTGGGCTTAATCTGTATCTGATTGTATCTCGAAAAACCATCCATGAAAGAAAAAACCTCGCAGCCTGCACATTCATCGATGATCTAGTCGATGAACGGGGTGGGGAAATTATCCTTTGGATAGGCCTTTTTCAAATCACGGAAGTTCGTACATAGGTGAATCGTGCCCTGGTTTTTGTTGACCGGAACGGGATTTGACACCCATTAAGTCAGTTGAATGGGGTAGATGAAACCATCTTTGAGAAGTTTCTCTACTTCAGCCTTAATAACTGCTACTTTCTTAGGATTAACCGGACAAAGCTTCTGCTGGACCGACTTAGCGTCAAGATATGTTGTGATTTCGTCTTCGACAATACTTAGATCAATGTCTGGAATTTCCTAATAAGCCCAGGCAAAAACGTCACAGAATTCTTTAAATAAATCCGTGTAGATTCGAATCTCCTCGAGGGAGAAATCTGCTCTGACGAAGATATTCTCCACGATGCCAGGGGTTCTGGAGATGTCAATAGGTATCGTTTTAGTGATGGTTTCCATATCACCTTCATCGTAAACTGCATGCATAGCCAAATGATTAATAGGACAAGACCTATCACCAGTCATAGTCAACATGAATTCACCTGCCTCAATTTTTCTTAACTCCGGGAGGAAATAAGATCTGTGATGGATATTATCCCAGGTTTGTCCGGACCAGTCATTGCCTCAATAATCGCCTCTTCTGAGGGAAAGAATAAGTCTAAAGAATCAGTATCGGGGAGGGAATCTTGAGCCCAAATAGGATCGAGAACCAGATCTAACTCCTATGCAGGAGTCAGATCATGGTTGGTGGAAGCTTGCTGGACTATAGAGTATGCAACTTCTATCGTGGACAAGGGCATGGTCATGCCATGATGCCCTGTCTCTTCCATCATGGATGATGGGGAAGGAAGAGTCCACAGATCATTAAATTAAGTCATACAAAATGATGACACTTGAAAAATTTTGTTCCTAGGCGAGTCAGGGACAGCCGATATATACTTGACATCGTCGATTGGAGGTGGGTAATCGAAAGTACCCATCAATGGTGGGCACAAACCAACCCCTACATTTACAACATCAGACTGAGGGTTATCAATCATTGAGACCATGGATGCCCCCGATGAAGGGTCAGGACGGGAGAAGGACAACTGATCAATGGACACAATCAGACCCTCATGTGGAAACAACAAGACCCGGAAGATTGTCGCGGCCATTGCATGAATAGCATAGGTCCAACTCCTTCCTAATAATATATTCTAGTTGAGAGACGCATCGACCACTTCAACCTCGACGCACACGGTCTTCCCTCCTAACTGCATGGGAAATAAGGGATGATTCCATGTGGTCGGAACAAACGACCGTCGAAAGTGGTAAGAAGATTAGGTGAAGGAGATAAAATGGGTTGGCCAATGGCCTTCTAACACGCCAATGACATCACGCATGTTGAGATGCCCTCATCAACCACTATGTAGAAAATGTTCCCGGTAAAAGTTTTTGTGGTGTAAGCCACTACTATCTGAAACACCACATGGTAGAGGAGACGAGGTTTTAAGTCGGTCATATCAAGCATGATCATTCCCAGATTACAGGTCTCAGCAGAATCTAAGGCAGCTAACAGAGCCTTTCTCTGGGAAGGGCATCTCTGGAGGACCTCCAAAGAAGACAATGCACAAGGGGTTTGTGACAAATCCTCCACCACAGAGTAGTTATGGGTGGCCCTTGTGTTTGGATTGTGGGAAGATTTTTTGAACACACCTTTCGAGATGTGTGTCATTGTTTCTCCCAACGTATTCTCAATCTGGAGAGGAACATATGGGTTTTCAGCTTCTTTACCCTTCTCATAAGTGCTTGGGATTTCGTAATCGTGTGCCCTAGTTTCTATATGAGCATTGTCTTTCAACATATAAACATTTGAGGTCGAGGGATTACTAGACAACGAAGGGGGTCCCTAACTTCCCCCATCTACATTTGAAGAGGCTTGAGTTAAATTTTTCCCATGTGGAAATGGGTTTGTTAACACAGCAGGTCATTGTTGTGCCAAAAACTTTTGGGCCTCTCCAAGCTGAGGGCACAGGTGAGTCGGATGGTCTTCCGTGCAAAGGTTACACAGATACTTCGACTTCTTATTTTCTGTGTTTCCCCCGACAACATTGTTGGTGGGTTTCTTATCCCCCTTACCCTTCTTTGGTTGTTTATTCTTTTCGTCAGGCTGTTGAGTGCCCTTATGGTTCGTCGATTGCACACTATGTACATCCAACATTTGAGTAGGGGGAGAAGCCAAACCATGGGTCTAGTTGGCCGTTGTCTGCTGGATCGAAAATTGTTGCAATTGATTTGACAACTAATCAACAGGCTTGGTTTGTGTTGAACCAACAATACCATTGGCATGTGGTCTAGACTTGTGTCTGGTCTTGTCAAGAATAGACCGTGGCGCATATGGAAAAACTTCGTAAAGTAAACCAGACTGGGAGTATATTAGTTCAAGCTGTTGAGCTCTCAATATCGCCTCTTCCTTGGAAAACACTCCCAACGTTGCAACCTCCTTGGATAAATGAGGTACCAAATACTTAATGAATCACTCCAATAGGAAAGCTGGTGGGATTGATACTTTTATCAAACTCTTTCGACGTCGCCATTCCCAGATGTTATTTGAGATATGATCAGCCTTTGTTTTCTCAAAGTTGGCCAACAATTTGGTGCCAACATCGTATCTCACAGGTAATTGAAAATGGTTGATAAAAACCATGGCCAATTCGCCAAAAGTAGAGTATCTTGAGCGGTCAAGCTCGATGTACCATTTCACGACACTCCCTATAAGAGTGCGTTGAAACAACTGCAACTGGACGGATTCATCTTTCAATGAGTTGGACGAGCACCATAGGTGAAAGGTAGTCACATGATCACCCGGATGTTCATTAGGCTTACCTTCGAACTTTGGAATGTCTGAAGGTGACTTGGTCGACATGGGAGGCCAATGCGTATCGTGACAGATTGGGTCATTTAACAATATTGACATTTCTAGTAAATGCAATGTTGCCAGAAAAGGTAGCTTGGGTTGTTGAGTATGTATAGAAGGAAAGGAGCCTAGAGTTTGGATGGCACTAGGTTGCCAAGAAAATTTAGGTTGCTGACCAGGGTTCTCATAAAAACCATGTATGTGGCCAGTGTACAGATATTGCGCTTGTTGAGATGTCATCGGTTGACTCCCATAGTAGGATGTTGAGGGCTGGGAAGGGATTTCTCCCAACGTTGTGTTCCAAAGGTTCTCGAAAGGGTTGCCCCCTATCGATCCGATGGGTATAGGTGTTAAGCCTTTCCTAGGATTCCATTGGCCATGGATCGGGTTGTCCCCGGTCGGCATCCCTGATGAGGGAATTGATCCCTGCCATGGATTCCAGGGTCCTTGAGAAGTGTGTTCCCCCTGTGCAAGAATAATACCCTACCTAGGATTTTGTGATCCAAAACCAAGATTGCCCCCGGCTGAGACGACAACTGACAAGAATGCATTGTTACCAAACACGCCAAACAAAGAGAATGAAAAAGAAACCACCTGCGTGGTGTTGGAAGAAGGTCCTTGACTACCTTCTCTAGACAGGTTGTAGTTCATGGTCATCTAGATGGGCTATTGAGAATCACCGTCGAGCAAGGGAGACGATGGAGGTATATGACCCCTACCGTAAGGGAAAGCATTATAAGGGGTTGAGGTGCCCCCCATGGACTTTTGTAGAGGAGAGTTTGATCTTCCTTCCCCCATACCCATGGTCTGTAGGGTGGAGTAGGATAGGACTGAGTTCGTGTGAAAGTTGGGCATCCCGTATGAAAACGGAGGGCCCATTGCACTCTAGGTGAACGGAGCGGTGATCGTCACCATACACAGAATTAGACCACTGCCCGAGGTAGAGGCGGTTGAGACCATAGTGATCCGGACCTACGAAGGTGAGTTAGGAGGTGGAACACCCCCTATAGTGGCAGTCGTTGAGGGAGTATGAGGACTCCCAGACGAAGTAGTAGCATTTGCTTCCATCGCTACTTGCAACACTACCTGACGCTCGTGATGTGTTATCCGTGGAGGAACAACCTATACAATGATGGGCACTGATAGATCAGTGATCGAAGGGTTATACGAACCAAGAGATTCCTCTCCAAGGTTAGAAATGGTTGGTTCCTCCATATTCAAAAGTTCTCCTCTCGAGGATGGCTCGGGCATAGTTTCCTGTGGCTCGGTCACCTCAAAAGACCCTTGTTGGTCTAGTCTTTGCCTTAGTGGTGGCGGGGGTGGCTCCAAGTTAACCGATGGCAGGCCAAGAAGCCTTTGTGATCGACGGGGCTCTTAATCTTACACTTTGTGAGAAGATCAATGACACACTAGGGATTTTACTAAAGTTGAAAACCAACACACACTAGAAAAAGTTCCTATGAGATAAAGAAATCAATCCACTAGCTAGTTGGAAGAACAATTACACCAGCCAACACTAGAGCAACTTACCGGTGCAAGTGCAACTCGAAAACGAAAGCACCCTCTAAGTATACTCTACAAGGCATGGCCTGATGTCTGCCCTAGGTACCGTGGTATACCCCCGCAGTCACCTGTGTAAGTCACTAAAATAAAAGGAATTAGGTTGCCAGCATGCAAACAGTCACCAGGTGGGTACAGTTGACAGTTGGGTGGACCGCAATGAGAAGGGTATCAAGCCCGAAACCTATCAAGGGTATCAAAAGCAAGTGTTATGGAAGACGAATAAGGACCTCGAATGGATTTGAGACCCATGAAGCTCTGTGGCAAATGAGATCAACAGAACCCCAAGATAAGCCCTCTATATGCATTCCTAACTACGCTTGGTCCAGATTTGGAGGGGTTATCTCTGCTACCTTTCCACACGCGACCTCGTGTTTACCCCCTGTGTTAGAGGGGGGTCTCGGATAACTTCCATGTTTACTAGAATTTTTGACACTCCCTAGCACAGATTTCTATGTTTGTTTTATAGCCTTGAAGAGTTTCCTCTCCAACCTAAATCAAGGCTCTAGCCTAGACTAGTTGATGGACCCTACAAACAAAAGTCTAATAAATTTTAATTAAGCGTTAATTTTAAGTGGTTGTTTTAAGTCAAGGAAGCAGTAATGAAACCAGTGGCATATTTTTAAGAGATGAAAGAGAAGATAATTATATGAAACTGAAAGTAAAGACTACTTCTTTTTGACAAATAAAGATTTGCAAATTTAAACTCTTTAACCAAACTTTTCTAACTATTTTTTTTCTCTAAGATGTTTAAAAAAAAAACTCAAAACAATATTTCCCTCGACTGCAAGCTACTTAATGTCCTAATATTTCAGTAAATAATTTAATAAAGCACTCTTTTTCCTGACAATTAAAAACAACTAACCTAACTACTTTACCGAACAAAGAAATGATTTTTTTTTTATTTTTATTTTTTTATTTTAAAATGCTTCAAAATAAGAAACTAGAAATGACTTCTTTTTATTTTCTTCCAAAGAAAGTAAAAGGGAAAAAGTGAAGAGAAGACAAGACCAAAAAATGACTTCTGATATTCTGTGGCTCGCAGAGAGTCACTGACAATATCAACAAGATAATCAAAAAAGGCTCACAAACTCGTCTCAAACCCTAACCAAGAAAACACAAGAAATCTTGATAAAAAAAAAAAATCTAAACTGAGGTCAAACCCAGGCTACAGACTGTAAAAACAAAGACTATGACTAAATCAAGAAAACCCCTAAGAAGTATGAATTCAAACATGGAAGAGGTTAACTGCCTCTTCTTGTAAAAGATTTTCCCGACAGAGGCACACAACTGACACTTCAGCAATCGGTGTATGTACGTGGGTTGTCCAAAGGTAGGGTGCGTATGTACGCATGTAGACCCACTACAGGCTGCGTACACCTATGTAACTTCCCTAAAAATGAAAACTAACAGTCAATATGACAAGGAAGGGAGTACTGGTATTGAAGACCAGAATCCCTTAAAGAATCAGAAACTCAAAAAAGGTAAAGAAACCAATTCATACACCCAAAAAATAACCCCTAAAAACCCTAGAGGTTCCCTAGTATGGTCGCCAATTATTCTATAGTGGGAAAAACCCCCTACGGACTACACTAGGGTTCTAAAGTGTAGGCAGAGCTAACCGTCTAAAGTCTCCTACTTTTAACAATTATCCCGACAATACCCCACATTCATGCATAAAGTACAAAGTATAGGGATCTGGTAGTCTTACCTTAAACTCCGCATCCGGTGTCGATCCCTTTGCGTTCAGTTGTTCCTAGACTGCAAATCTCTTCCCAAGGCTAACATGCATTCACCAAAAGACAAACAAGAAACTACGAACATGCATTCTATATATGAATTAGTAGGTTAGATGTCATAACAAAATGTAAATCAAACACAAAGATTTGAACACATCATATGGCGGGATGAAAAAAGTACTTCTTTATATTAATCTCACAAATTCACTTACAAAATGAGATCGATGACTGCTCCTCGAACTCAGTCCTAGGATCCTCTTCGCTAAGCTCCAACTGATTCCACGTATCTTTCTCCTCTTCAATTCTCTCTAGGGAAATGGCATAGGTTTGCAAATGGAGGAAAAAGGCTAGAATAAGGAATTCTAGATCAAAACTCACAATGTGGTTGCAAATTCTTGGGGCAAGGGGGGATTATGAAATAGGTAGAGTTTCACTGCTTTCATGCTTCTTGTGGGAATAGAACCCCAATACCTTCTTTTATATGCCAAAAAGATAGTTATTCGGTTGGGTGACAGGAAATGGACTGTCAATTGGTTGGGAAACTACCAAAAAGCCTGTATCCCCTTGAAACCTTTTATTTTTTGAAACTTTTTTAGGTATACGCAGGCTGTAATGGTGCAGTTAGCATACGTACACGAGCTGTAAAGGTGCATAAAGCATGTGTACGTGGGCATTAGTGATGCAGGACGCGTACATCTTCAAAAATAATGTTTTTTAAGAAGAGCTTTCAGTGATGTCTTGGAAAAAATAGAAAGTAAGATGGCTTGATGCCAGGTACGCATATGTGGTGCAATTTAGGGTTATAAAAATGAAGGCCTTAGGAAATGTGCCAAAAATGATCAGAAAATACCCACAAACATATTCTCGATTTCTGTGCAACTAAAACAACAGTATGAACTATAAAATCCATACAGTACGAACTTTTTAATCTTGTTGTACTTTCCCTCAATTTCTATTGTCGTAGGGGCAGACCCAGGGTTCAACACTACAAGAGAGCACCAACAAAACCCTAAATATCAGCCCTTTCGACAACACCCGCGAAGAAGATGAATTCTCACTCGAGGTTGAGGCAGGAGTGGTTGTAGGACTCAAGTGTCTGCAACCTTAGCTGGGACACAGATATGTGATTATACAACTTAGTAAAGCACTTAGCACCGTTAGTTCTTTAACATGCAATCATTATCTACTTCGTTGATAACACAGAGATTTGCATTCTTCATAGAGATCTTAACTTATTTAAGCATTTAGCATCAACAGATTATTCAGGTCTAACAGATCAAGCACTTAGCATGTACATTTAGATAAGACCTAACAATCTATGCATCATAAGCACTAAGCTTCATCAGATCTATCTATCAAAGCACTTAGCATATAACATATGAACACATAAAGATAAGGCACAAATCAAGATGACACAGTGTTTACATGGTTCACCCCTCTCCTGGGGTTACGTCCACCAACTCTTCTTATTTACTATCTTCAATCATTCATCTACATTCACAGATCCATACAAACCCCACTCCGCATAGGACAGGAGATTTGTGTGCACCCCGCGAGATTCTCCTTCCCTGAGTTAGGTTAGAGCACAAAAGATTCTACTCAATCTCTTACAGTCACTTGCACTTAGCCTTGCAAGTCTCACACATCATGCATAGAGTATATACAAATATTACTTGCACTTGGCACTTAGCTCATCGGCCCTTTCCTACATCGCCTAGGTATCTATTTATACATTACAAAATAGGCCTTAAACATGGGTAAACCCATGGACCAACATCCCTTTCCCGTTACATATTCCCAACAACCCAAAAAGAGTCTCAAAAGGGGGTCGAGATCTCGTGATCTCTTCTTCGTCTTGCACTCCTCCTTCGACAGGTTGTCGAAGTCCCAAAATAGGTCAACATGACCAAGAAACTTCTAAAACTTGGTCAAGGGCCAATAGGCCCCCAACACTCGCCTGTGACTCATCCAGAGTCACTTTTATCTGACCAAGTCTACCTCCAATACCTCGATCTTGGCTCGAGATGTTTCGACTTGCTTCTTTTTTGTAGCCTCCTTCTCGGTGAACTCCTGGATCAATGCATCATTTACCAGTCCTTCTAGGAGCTACTCTGCTGAGAGGACGACCTGTTCAAGCTCTGCTCCTTGGCTCTCAATCTCTGTAAATAATAGGAATTCCTGATCAATCACTTTACTTTGAAGAAGATGAAACTGCTACTGATCTGTGCATTGTTCATGCGATCTCTTCATCCTGTCTACAACTGACAAGGCCTTTAGCTGTACCTGTAGTGTATCTGCGTGTTGTTTTGCTTCTTGGAGCTGCGACTCCAGTGTTTGAAATTATGGGTTCTCTGTAAGGTTTTCGTATGTCTGGGCACTCTGATTACTTAGTTACTTGCACTCCAAGGCAAGAGATTTTAATATGCCAACTGCACTACAAGCAGTTACTTCTCACTGGTCTCTTATCTCTTAAGGGGTTTTAGGTACAGTGCGGAGTTCTATATCTGGGATGCGCTGTTGTAGCTTATGTATTACCTCTTCCAATTATGCCACCTTCTGTGGAACTTGGTCCTCGGTCTAGACTTCAATGATTTTCACAGAGTGAAGTGCTCTATTTACCCTTTCCTTAAATTCAAGTTTCTCAGCAATCAACGTTTCCTTGCTTTGTTGTAGCTCTTCTTTCTCTTCATCAAAATTTTCTTGCATAGAAAGCTTCTCTCATTCTACATTACTGCATTGTTCTAATAGAGATCTCTATGCTTGTGCCAAATCCTGGGTGGCTTGTGTTTTCTCCTCTTGTTCTCATCGAAGGTGAGCTTCGACCGTATCAACAATCTGGTGGAGTTGAGCCGGCTCATCTGCCATTTATGGTGTTTTTGTCGTCAGGGGCATAGTGGATACTATGCGTCTGGACTGTAGTGCCTCTTGCACTTGTTGAAATTCGACCTTGATCCGACTGAACATCTCCTCCTGCTTGGTTTCCTACTTCTCTATTATCTCCATCAAAGCATTGTTCAGTGCAGCGACGATGAAGTCGAAGTCGTCGGACATTAGGGTGGTTTCAAACTTGGTTCTGGTTTCTTTCATTTTCTTCCTTGAAGGAGGTTTCAAAGGGGAAACCTTCCTTTTCTTTGATGGATCATCTTCATCTCTTGGCGGTGTGACTTTGTCTTTCTTCTATTCGACTTCGGTGCCATCTATCTCTTTGCCATCACCTCCGTGCTTAGGTAAGATAGAAGGATTCTGTGTTGAAGTACTGTGGACATCCTGGGCCTCTTCATTATTCTTGGTATTTCTCTGCCTAGGTGTATCGTGCACGACTTCTAGACTATCAACATCAGAGAGCTCCAGGGGTCAGCTGGGATGAGGAGGTCTTCCCACCACTCCTTAGTAATCTCTTCTAATTCCTCCTCTATCATTTTGTAGTAGGACTGCAACTTTTTTTTATTCTCATCAGCATGTGGTGTGATGTAGATGAAGTGGTGGTCCATGTTGAATTTCATCAATGGCTTAAATCTGTGAAGTATGTTTGGGGTGATGCGAGGCATATCCTAGATTGTGATATTCAGTTAGTTGTAATAAGTGTGGAAAACAACATTGGACTGCCACTTCTTGTTCATGTCACTGGAGTACCACAATGTACTGAACTTTGTGGCCAGTGGCTCGAAGGGCTTGACATCCGAAAAGATTGCACCTTCCGGCATCTCCCATGTGATGAAAATGATTAATATAAGAAACCAACTAAAATGGAATTTGTACCCTTGGTCCTGCGCTTCCCTACAGTCTAGTTCTAGCTGGTTCACCAAGTATTTGGCCCAATTCATATGTAGGCCCTCTGTGCACTTCCCTGCGAGGTCTACTACAAATCTAGTCACTTGGGTCGGTTGGTTCTTGCGAACTAGCTTGCCTGCTATCAACTGACAGGCAAGGCACACTGCACTGTTCTAGATAGAGGCCACCTTGTAGCCTCATGTTTCCTTCTTGACATTGCCATACATATCCTTTATCTTCTGCGCAAGAGCGCGATCTGCGATCTTGCTAGGGTAAAAATCCTATGGTTCTGGGCCCTACATGCTTAGCCCTGTGATCCGATTGATCAAAGTCAGATCCACTGTGATGCGGTAGTTCAACCATAAGTATCCTCCGTGCTAGCAGGACACCAGAAACTTGACGCACACGTTAACTTCTTGATGCCTCCCGAAGTGAGGAATCTTCATTACATTGAGTAGGGTTGACTACAAGAGGTTCTAGGTCCATGATGGAGTGATAATCTTGGAGTTCTTTCCTTTGGTTCACTTCAGATATTTATGAGGGGCGAGCATACTGTAAGCCTTTATGTCGCCTAGTTTGAAGTCACTGAACTTCAACGTGGTGATCTTATCCTGGTCGGCATGAACTAAACACATATTTTGAAATGTATGAAGTGATCAAAGCATACTCAAATTCATGGGTCACACTGTCATGAGTGATGGCACCGCTCAGAGGTGGTAGATAAGCAAGTAGAATGATCGGGATGAGTTTAGCATTCGCAAGATCGTCTCTATGCTTAGTTCTTTTTTCGTCGATTGGCCAGGATGGGCTGGCTCGAGCAGTCGATGGGGAGGCTTGCACTCCTCGCATCGATGATGCCTGTACGCCTGTACACAGTCCTCTTCCTGACATGGTTCTTTCAGCCATTAAGTCGATCATAACACCTGTCGTAGTTGCTTCTTCGATGGTGAGCTCTTCGGACATACGCGCTCGGGATAGATATCTCGTGTTATCAAAGTAACAAGGCAAAGGCATAGTGATCACTGGGCAATCTTAATCAAGGCTACGAGCTCAATTTCTCAATTAGCAAAAGTGTTCTTGTTGCATGGCGCAGCGGGATAAATAGACAACTTTTGTAACAGATATCTTGCAATGGATATGAAGGCTTCATTAACTTCATTTTTTCTGT
>JASDQU011404211.1:0-10927 GCA_032191745.1 Picea mariana
AGTGGCAGAGATTTGAGTTGCTGCTTTCCTGAGAATCTTTTGCATTTGATGCAAGCTCTGATTTCTCTACAAACATCAGCGAATAAGGTGGGCTAGTAGTACCCAGCCCTGAGAATTTTGTGGGTTGTGGTATTCCATAAATGATGCCCCCCACAAAGGCCTCTATGGAAATCAAATATAACTTTCTGGGCTTCCCGTGGATTCAGACACCTTAGAAACACCCCTAGAGGATCTCTCCAATAAAAGGCTTGGTCAATAAGGCAATATCTGATCGTCTTGAGATTTAAATTTCTTTCCTTACTTTTTTCCATTCCATTAGGAGGCTTTAACTCTCGCAGAAAGTACAAAATGTCTCTATACCAAGAGCATTTTTCTAGTGATAAGCCATCCTAAGAGCTTTTGTTGCGCGACTCAACTTGTTGATTTCCTGAGCAAGAAATGATGAAGCTAACCCTCAAGGCCTTGCAATTGGATTTAGCTAGCAACTTAGCTAAACCATGCTCTTTAACCAACTTCATGGGCTTAATATCCAGGTCAAACTCCAGGATATTGGCAATCCATTTACCTCTTCTCCCATCTATGTCAGGCTGTATAAGGATGTCCTTCATAGATGTTAAAGGAACATATGCAGTCACTCTTGAGTGCAAGACATAGACTCTGAAAGCTTTGAGAGATTTCACCAAGGCATAGGCCTGCTTCTCCATGATCTTGTACCTGATTTCGACATCTCTTAATGCCATATTGAAGAAGGAAATAGGTTTCTCTCTCCCTTCCTCATTTTTCTACAACAAGCCCATTGCTACTGTATCAAAAGAAGAAAAATAAAAAATTAGGAAATGGTTGGAAAAATCAGGACTGATCAGCAAAGGTGCCTCAGTCAAACCCTTCCTTATTTGGAAAAAATATTCCCTAGGTTCAGCAGTCCATTTTACTTCATTTCCCTTTCTAAGAATGTATGTGATGTGTTTCACTAGCTCAGCAAAATTTGAGATGAATTGCCTGAGAAAGTTAATCTTCCCTAAAAAAGCCTGGACTTCCTTTCTAGACCTGGGAAGTGACAGGGTCTGAAGTGCTTCTACCCTGCTAGTATCAATTCTCATTCCCTCTGTTGATACTATATGTCCTTATAGTTTCTCCTCCTTCAGAGCAAACAAATATTTCTTGGGATTTAAGGATAGGCCAAACTTCCGACATTTCAAGAAAACTTTCCTCAAGTGACAACAGTTTTCTTCATTAGACCTGGAGAAGACTGCGATGTCATCCAGATAGATCACCACAAACTAATATTTCTCCCTGATGAAGGCTATGTCCATGGCTCGCTGAAATGTTGACCCTGCATTCATTAGTCCAAAAGGCATTTTGGCATACATGAATGTGCCCCATGGAGTGGTGAAGGTTGTCTTTTCTCTATCCTCAGGCATGACTGATATCTGATTATAGCTAGAAAAACCATCAATCACGGATATCCTAGATGCACCAGTTACCCTTTGCAATATGTGATCCATATTGGGCAAGGGATAGTTGTCTTTATTTGAACACCTGTTCAGGTTCTTGAAATCGACACAGAGCCTAATTTCACCGCTTTTCTTCCTCACCAGGACCAAATTGTCCACCCACTCAGAATATCTCAAGGGCATAATGATTTGGGAATCTAACAGTTTCTTCACTTCTCTCTCCATGACAGGTAGCAACATGGGATTTATCTATCTTAGCTTCTGCCTAAATGGCTTAGCCTCTTCCTTCAATGGGATCTTGTGTTCAATGATAGATGTGTCATATGTATTGAGGTCTTAATAGGTCCATGCAAACACATCAGCAAATTATTTTAATAATTCAGTATATTCAGACCTTTGTTCTTGGGTCAGGCTGCTTGACAACTTGAAAAAATTAGGCTCCTCCTGTGTGCCAATGTTGCACTCAGCTGTATCAACATCTCCTCTTGAAATCCTACCCTTCACTACCACATCATTCCCATCGAACAACCTTTCTAAAGGGACTAGTCCCTTTGGAATGTGATTGCTGGGCAACTAAACAATATGGTGATTAACAATTTTATTTAAAACTACCTCATGGTGAGGGTCGCCTTCGGGATCAAGGTCCTGATCATGGTGCAATTGAGAAAATTCATCGATGGACTGAAGAAATTTTTCGATTTCAAGATCGTCTTCGAATACTTTTCAATGATTGACATTGTCTAGGATGGATGGCCTGTATCTTATCTCAATCCCACATTTGATCTTAGGTGGCAGAGGGATCCTGAACAGACTAACCAAGACAATCAAGGAATCAGCCAAAGTATTCTCCTCTCTTGGAATAAAATAAATGTTGAAAGTCGAGAAGAAATTATTAATCAGGTCCCACACCTCATTTATGTAACTCCTGGGCCAAGGGTGCTTAGCTTGATAAGCATTCTTGACTTGTTGGATTATCAACTCCGCATCTTTGAACACTGCTACCTCCTCTATTCCCATTTCTTTTGCATCGCTCATACCCAGAACAAGAGCTTCATATTCTACCACATTGTTGATAGTTTCAAATTCTAGCTTGTATGACATGGAGATGGTTTCCTAACAAGGTGACACAAAAACCACTCCAGCGCCAGCGCCTACGCTAGAAGAAGCTCCGTCGAAGAAAATTTTCCAGACATAGGTGGTTGGAGGAGGTATCTCATGGTTAAAACTAGGTTGTTTTCTGATCTTTAAAGGAGCTTCAGGAGTCTGAGTGATCTACAATAAACTAGACCCCATATCAGTGTCAAGTGAAAAGATGGGATGATTGGTGGGGTTTGCTTCATCATTAACAATGTAGGCCAGATGCGCTTCTCTGTACAACCTCCTGTGTTCCCCTCTGAAAACTGGAATGGTGGCATATGTGAGGTCCATATGTAATGTTCCTCCAAGTCGTTTAATTCAAGATCTTGACAACAACATGCCAAACTTGGGGGGAACATCAGCTACCACAATGTCCATGACCACGCTCTTCATTGGCAATTGAAATAAAGAGACCACCAAGTCTTTGATGACTCCAAGACATTGCACCCTCCTTGAATCAAAAGTGTACAAATCATGATAAGCCTTTGTCACTTCCAGTCCTAATAATTCCATGACTATTTTGGGCATAAGGTTGTGGGAAGCTCCTGAATCCATGAGGCAATTATGCAGCACCTTATCATGTATGTTCAGGGATGTGTAGAAGGGAGGGGATGAATCATCTCTGTCTTCTACCATGGGGCCTAGGAAAACTGCTGGATTTTCATATTGAAGGTTTATTGAGTCTGTGGTAGGCTGGGGGGACTCAGATTGTAGCAGCTTGGAGAGGGACCTTTTAAAATCTTCATTTTTAACTAGCTCTGAGAGGGGTATGAGGATCCTAATATTTTGAATTTCATGCTCAAAATTAAAGGAGGGAAAAGGATTAGGAGCTTCCCTTACCTCAAAGATAGGTTCTTTAGTTGCTGGTGAAGTATTCTGAGTTTTCTTCTCTTTAGCAGTGATTGTAGTAGGCTTAGCAGGTTTTACTGTTATGAAGGGATGATCATGGCTATCAAAATTCCCTTCTTTCTTCTTTGACCTGAGATGATATCTATTAGGAGTGTTGTTGACCCTTTCCTCCTTACCCAACTCATTGAATTGAGTGTTCATAAGGGATTCTTCATATATAGATTGAGTCAAATGGGGAAAAGGGAAGGTGTCTTCAATATAGTGAATTTCAGGGTTGAGCTCATCCATCTCCTCTCCTTCTTCATGAGAAACTAAGTTATTTTGGAGAGGGGTTTGAATCCTTTGATCCTCTCTTTCTTTGCTCCTTTGTTCCCTTGGCAAATCCTGTGGCACATTGTTACCGAGCCTCCTGAAGCTTTTGTTATCAGCATTTTGGGGATTTCTATACATGGGCTTCCCTTCTAACTCCCACCTTTCCATCCTAGATGAAAGCGATTTTAGCATTCTAGTTACCTCGTCTGTCTGAAGGGGAAGGGGAGAGGAATTGGATGGGGAGGCTTTAGGTCTTTTCCTATATATGTCTTTATCGACCTTATTCCTGAGTCGGTCAACAACCAATATGTTAGATTCTACTTCCACGGCTGCATCCTGCATGTGAGCTAGAGTAGTGGCTCTCCTTTCCCTCAACAAAAGGCATAAATCAGGATCAAAAGCACTAGCGTAAGTGATCTTAGCGGAGGCTTCTAAGGGCTTTATTTCAGTGGGGATCTTATTGTACATTTTGTTGAATCTCTTGGAGAAGTCAGAGATATACTCTCCTTCCTTCCTCTTCAAAGAACCAAAATCTGTCATGTAATACATGAAGTCTTTTTTGTCTCCCCACTGTCTCAAAAAGGCATTATCCAAAGCCTCAATCCCATCGATAGATCCCAGAGGCAGGGCCCTAAACCACTTTCTAGCCTCACCTTCAAGGATATGGAAAAAAATTCTCATCCATACGTCTGCATGCATGATGACATGATCATTTGTGAAGCTATAAAAGGATTCAAGGTGTTCTTCTGCAGCTATGTCCCCTTCACCTATAAACTTGGGTAGTTGCTTTAGGTAGCCATCTACTGGGAGGGCATTGAGAGGCTGAGGTAACAAAAGGGGAGCATATCTAGCAGCTATTATAGCCTCCATTCTGGTCATGGGGGGATTAGCTCCTGCCATAGGAATATTAGGTGGAGGAGAAGGAGCTTGAATAGGGAATATTGGGAATGAGCTACCAGGTGGAAGGTGAAACAAGGGGGGATTAAGAGAGAAGGCTAAGGGGTTTGAGTTAGCAGATGCTTCTCTCTGTGCAGTAGAAGCAATAGTTAAAAGAGGAGGGGTGGTGAAATTTTTTGCGGTCTAGGCTCTATGCCAAGGTACATCTTCAAGGGAGAGGGGAGTGACAAATATTTCTCCCTCCAATCTCAGATCAGGAGGGGAAAGCTCAGCAGGAACACTCCCAAAATTCAGGAAATGGAAAGCTTTAGAAACAGGTTTGCTAGGAAGCTGAGAAGAAGAAGATGGAGTTTCTACAGAAGGAGGTGATGAATTACCTAGTTCAGCGGTGGAAGTTTCTCCTTGAGAGGCCTTCCCTTTTCTGATAATCAGCTCCGAATTAGCTTCAGGCGTAGCTAGAGGTAGTTGTGGATGGGACCACGTGTGTCTACCTCTGGAAGCCACAATTAACACAGTAGGTTCACCCCAGTGGAGTCATCACAATGGAGTCGCCAGGTGCATAGTATCAATCTTCAAGGGCTTTGATGCCTGATGCACCTTCAAAATCATAGGCTCAATGTCGTTCAATCTTGGGGAAAAATTTCAACTTCGTCCCTGACAACAGCGCCAGAAATGTTGGCGTTGGAAGTCACTCCTGGATTGCAGCAGGAGCAGAGCTCGACGCCCATTAGTTTATGTCACAATTTGTTTATAAAGAGGGTGATCAAATGGAAGTAAACTCAGAACAATATCGTTCACTAAGAAAACTAGGTTGGAACAACAAGGACATGTGAGGTCTTGATTCAACTTAAGACAGTAAAGTTTGCATAGTGGTGAGTAAGTAAAAGGAAGGGGAAATGTCTCAGGTATGAGATCCTTTCAGACCAGAGAAACTTCAAAGTGAACCTCAAATGTTTCAAAACTAATACAATCAAACATACATCATATAGTTGTAGCAACACCCGACTGGATCATCCATACCCGAGCTCTTAAGATTAAGAGGAAAAAGGAAAGGAAGAGGTTGGCCGCCATTAAACAAGAAATCTCAAAATATCATTCTATAACTAGAGAACCAGAGGCTTTGTTAAATCTTTACATTCGGGAGCTTATCTCTACCATCGATAAATTACAAAAAATGGAAAAATTTCCTACATATACCCAAAACTAATAAAAACAGCAAAAACAAGACTTATCATTAAAAACATTACGTTTCCATGTTTACTAGAAGACTACACCTACAGTCTCTGGACGGTTGTGCACTTGTGTCAGACGCAACCAGGTTCCTGGCAACCCTGCAAAAGAATTAACCTGTCTCAGGTACCTTTCTGGACTTTCCATTTATGGTGGAGACGATGTCTAACCACTTCCAACTGCCTCAATAACTACTTCCTTAGGATTGGGAATGACCCGGTCAACTTTTCACTCTTGGGATGTGGAAGCCCTCTCACGCTACCAACTGGGTCGAATGAAAGGGCCTACTGGTAAGGCGTGGAGGCTAGTGCAAAGATTGAGACACATGGTTGGAAGTGGTGGATAAGGGATGACCAGGTAGGGATGAGGAGGACAACAAATGAGGAGGTGGAGGGACATGATTGGTCGAGGGAGGATGCATCGCTTATGACAAAGTGATGTGGAAAGGAAAAGGGACAGGTGTTGGAAGGAAATATGTTGAAACGAGAATAAGGTGGGCCAAGATGGCATTGAATGGAGGTGAGATATGGAGTGGAAGACAGATGGAAGGAGATGAAAGGGCAAGGAAATTATGAGGAGATGATAGGGGGACCCACACATAGCCGCCCATTCTGGACCACCCCCCCCCCTTTATGAAAGGTAGGAAAGCAAAGGGGGTCTAGAATCCAACCTTGATCATAGATCCAGGCTCCTAGATCCAAGCCGTTGAGAGATGTGTGCTCAATTTCGGACCCGGCCCCCCCCCCTCTGCGTTAAAGGTAGAATGGTGGGGGGGCTCCAGAATCCAACTATGACCGTAGATCTGGGCGCGCAAATTCTGGCCACCCAGATTTGCCTACTACTTAGCGAAACGTGCGTTTGTGCCCCAAACTTAGGGTAAGTGGGTTTTATCCCACTTCTTGCCATCTTTCGCCAAAGGGGTCGCCTATTGGGAAAAATACCCCCCTACATGTTTAGGTGCTAACAGGTCCTAAATTCTACACCTGACTGCTAAAGGGAAAAGCTAGGCCACCTCAAGTTTAGAATGGTTAGTTTTTTAATTTTGTTGGTCAGTTAGAGGGTTAGTTTTACCAAGACAAGAGCATAGTTGGGTTGGAAAAATGATATGGATGGTGGTCCTCCTTGGTTGGTGGCACACAAATGATAGAAAAGTGAAACAATAGAGATAAAAACAAAGGGAAACAAAAAACCACTCAATGAATAATATGTTGCAAGAAGTTTAATACTTAAAATATCATTTCAAGACATTAAACATGTATCAAAACACAATTGCTCCCACATGTTGGAATAAAAACAAATCTTCACCAACGCATTAGTTGTTTTATAGGTTGCATATTAGTAAATATAAGTTATACAATAGCTCAAGGAAATTAAATTCACTTTGCACAAATCAAAAACTGCATTCAAGATAAGATAAAAAAACACATGAAGATTTGGACAAACACACTGTCAGCAAAAGTATGTTCACCGGGTAGAGAAATTTAATCCATGTATAGAACAGGTTCATCCAAATGATGTATTGATCTCCTTTCCAAAAAATCAATCCCTCGAAAACATACAAAAACTACATATTTATCAGAGTTGCAATGGCTCTCGTCCATCTGGGATTGAGGCTTCACTCTGCGCTAACAATTGTAAACAACTTATTAACGTAAAAACAAAACTGTTGGAGTGCAGTGATGCAGACTTCAAACTTAAATTAATTAAAAGGAATGTGATACAAATGACCACTTATTATGCATTAACTTGAAAGCTCTTAACTTAAATAACTGAAAACGGTTGCTGATGGTAGACCAAACTGATGCATAAGCTGAATTGCATTGGGCCTTTGACAAAAACTGACAAGGAGTGACAAAGGTGAGTGATGTTTCAAGCATTGGCATGCATGCATGTTGTTTGATGCCACTGGAAATGAATAGATGTGTTGGCATCTCCTTCAGTGATTTTAGACTATACTGAGTTGAAAAAATCCCGAAGTGGTAGGGCCCGGAGCGACATGGTAGACTGACATCATTTCGGGACTTGAGCAGTTTGGCACTTCGGCTTTTGGGATTTTATGGATGTAAATCATGGAAATCTCCTAAATTAGTGTGGGCATGAAGTGACATGGAAACCTGAAGTCACTTCAGGACTTTGGCGGCTAGGCACTTCGGTGTTTGGGAGTTTTTGGATGTAAATCATGGAAATCTCCTGATGTAGTACAGGCCCAAAGTGACATGTTTGAGAAGGAGAGTAACATGTGTCACTCAAAATTGAGCAGATGATGCAAACAAATGACCTAAAATGATTTCCACGTGTCATGACTAATGAGTGCCACGTGTCTTCAGAACTTCGACACTTCGACACTTCGACACTTCGGAGCTTTTTGCTTTCTTTGGACCAAAACCTCCCAGATGAACAAACTTGTGAAGTGACATGGCAGTCAGGGCCCACTTTGGCACTTCGGAGCTTCGAAACTTTGGCACTTCGGCATTCAAGAGTTTCTAGATGTAAATCATGGAAATATCCCATAGTAGTATGGGCCTGAAGTGACGTGTCTCAAAAGGAGAGTGACACATGTCACTCAAAATTGAGCAGATAACGTGCTCCAAGGTGCCCGAAATGAATTCCATATGTCAAAACCAGATGGATGGTATGTGTCAGTTCCATATGGATGCCACGTGTTAGCTCCAAATGGTTGCCACATGTCTTGACGGATGAGTGTTTTGTGCTTCGGCACTTCAAGCTTTGGGATTTTTTGATTGTGAAGAAAGAAAATATCCGAAAGTAGTATGATCCCGGAGTGACGTGTCTCCAAAGGAGAGTGACACATGCCACTCAAAACTGAGCAGATGACACAACCAAATGACCTAAAATGAGTGCCACGAGTCATGACTAATGAGTTCCACATCTCTTCAGAACTTCATGACTTCGACACTTTGAGGTTTTGTGCTTGCTCTGGACCAAAACCTCCTGAATGAATCAACTCGCGAAGTGATGTCACAATGAGGGCCCACTCTGGCACTTCCAAGCTTTGAAATTTTGACACTTCATCTCTTCGGCTCTTTGGAGACCTTTTCTTGTCGTTAAACCTTACGTGATGTTGAAATCCTGGAATGCAGGGAAACCATCGATCTGAGTGGCCTGTTGGATCTTCACCATTGAAATTTAACCTTTTGTTTTCTTACAATCTAAGCTTGAAATTCATTTCTATGGATTGATGTGTTTCTTCTACGGATATTTCCTATGCATACAAAGGACTTGGTCGACCTGTTTCATGCTCAATCAATGGCAAACATAATAACAAGTATTTCGAACCCAAACCACTACATGCAATTTTCCTTCAAGAAAACAAAAATGATTTGTGCAAAGAATCAATCAAGAAAGACAATGATAAAAACTGAGTCATTTAGTAATGGAAAACCATCTTAACCAAGCATAAGACGAATGATTCTAATGAAGGTATAGGGGAATGAGAGAGGAGGGGCAAGGGTGTAGACTTAAATCTTAACACTATGTATGTACAATATCTAGAGGTTTTGTTGTGGAGTACTCCTTTGATTCAAACTTGGTCCTGGTTTGTTTTCCTTGTAGACAATGCTTGCATAGAGTATTTGTTGGCTTTGACATATTAGGAATTTCTCTTAGTTCTTCCTTTCTTTTCATTTTGACGATATTTTCAAAGTTTATGTGACCCATTCTTCTATGTCAGAGCCAACTTTCATCATCCTTTCCTAGGAAACATATTTCTTTTCCAATTTTATTTAGTACATATATGATGCTTGGAGTTCATACATATATAGCCACCAACTTGCACAATCCTTCTTTCCTTATCTCTCATTTTTTTGAGTCAAGCATAAGTTTGTGTCCTTGATCACACATCTAACTTAAACATAGAAGATTGTTCTTCATGTCTTCAACTAGTTGAACATTTTCTTCCCTAGAATACTTGTTTCCAAGATTGATTATGCCTCTTCCTATTATTCTAGTTGAGTTGTCATTCCTAGATGAGACTAATCCATCTCTTTCCTTCTTCAATGTTAGATGCTTTTCCTTAACACTTTTCATATGCTTTGAGAAACCATTTCCAACATACCATCCACATTTCTTGTGTTGATCTTGCAAGAAAAATGTGCATTCTTCAGTGTTGAATTGATCCTTCTTCTTTATCCATTTCCTTTACGGTTCTTATCTGTGACTGTCAATATTTTTTTGTGATTCTCTAGGAGGAACAATCAATCTACAATATTTGGCCATGTGTCCAAATTTTTTTCACTTGTAGAATTCTACTTCATCACTCAAGGATTCAAGTTTGTTGTAGCTTCTATTTTGTGCTTCATGAGACCTTCTTGGATAATCATTTCTTGTGTAGCTTTCATATTTACTTCTGTTTTTGGTATTGGATCTACAATTCACATATTTATACCAAAAATTATTACATGAATAACATAAACCAATAAAAATAGTTTGATACCTGGGAGTGGAAGGTATTTTGAATGGCAGTGCTCTTCTGAATCCTTCTTCTTCTTGGGGTCTCTCTATTGTTGGTTGTTGTTGATTATGAGTTCTAAATATTCTGGTTGATGCAGTTTCATTGTAATCTTCTTCTTAGTTCCTCTTTCCTTTTTCCTTATTAGGAGAGCCTCTGACTATTTTTGCATAGCTTCTTTGTCCTGTTGTCTTGGAGCTTGAGCCTTTAACTATCTAGTTATATCATAGTCCTAATATATCATGGTATGGTTTTTGACTGCTAATGATCTCATCTAGTACTTTGGTGTTGTTCTGATGAATGTCCTTCTTCTGAAGATATTTTCTTAGAGTGACTATTTCTACCTCCAAGCCTTCGATTATCTTGTCCTTTCCATTTAACTGTCCTCTGAGTGATTCTTTAATTCTTTTGTCTTCTTCTACTTGTATTTTTAACTTCATGGTCATCTTCTAGACTTCTTAGAAGTTGGAATTCTGAGATCCTTCCTTCTCGTTTAGTTCTACCTTGAGTGACTTGATTTTCTTTCTTTCAATCCTTTGCTCTTCTAGTGAACTATTTAATTCTTCTTTGAGATCGACTT
>JASDQU011404212.1:16555-32830 GCA_032191745.1 Picea mariana
CTATCAACATGTCATCCACATACAAGACCAAATAAATCAAATGATCATAAATTAATTTAAAATACACATAGTGATCGTCTTTGCTTCTTGTGAAGCCACGTACCAACATAAAAGTATAAAATTTTTGATACCACATCCTTGGTGACTGTTTTAAACCATACAGGGACTTTTTCATCTTGCATATCGTCTCCTTCTTTCCCTTCACAACATAACCTTATGGTTGCTTCATATAGATTTCTTCTTCCAGATCCCCATGTAGGAATGTTGTCTTCACATCCATCTGTTCTACTTCAAAATCAAATGTAGCAACAATAGATAACATAAATCTTATAGTGGTTAACTTGGAAACAGGAGAAAAAATCTCCCCAAAATCAATTCCCTCAACCTGGGAATAACCCTTTGCTACTAACCAAGCTTTGTATTTCTCCACTTTTCCTTCCGCATTTAGCTTCTTTTTAAATAACCATTTTATGCCAATGGGATTTCTTCCAGCTAGAAACTCCACTAGATCCTAAGCCTCATTCTTATCCAAAGATGCCATTTCTTCGTCCATGGCCCTTTTCCAGAGATTTCCATCCTCTGAATCCATTGCCTCCTTGACAGTTCTAGGATCATCATAGGTAATAGACAAATACAAATTTCAACGAAAATCAGATGGAGTATACCTTTCCGGTAGCCTTCTTTCTCGAACCTATCTCCTCAATACTGGAGTATGAGGATCTTCTTCTTCTGATTCATGTTCTTCTGTAGAGTCTGATTCATCATCCTTTAAATTAAACTCTTCTCTGTTTCTTCCTTACTTGGTAGGACTTCCTGTTTAACAACATCCTTCATTTCTCTAAATACCACATCTCGGCTATACACTACCTTCTTAGTTTCTGGGTTCCAAAGCTTATAACCTTTGAGACCATATTTATATCCAATAAAGATACACTTTTTAGCCTTCTTATCTAGCTTACTCCTGTTTTCCTTTGGAACATGAACATATGCATCACATCCAAATACCTTGAGATGTGTGAGAGAAGGTTCCTTACCAGTCCATACCTCTTGTGGAGTCTTTCCATCCAATGCTGATGAGGGTGATCTGTTGACCAGGTAACATGCAATACCCACTTCCTCTACCCAAAATTCTTTCCCTAACCTAGCACCATTGAGCATGCACCTTGATTTTTCCATCAACGTCCTGTTCATCCTTTCTACAACTCCATTCTATTGAGGTGTATATGGAGTAGTATTTTCCCTTTCTATACCACACTTCTTACAAAATTCTTCAAATTCATTCCCGTATAACTCTCCGCCATTATCTGTCCTCAACACTTTAATTCTTTTCTCTGTCTGATTCTCAACAAGAGCCTTAAACTCTTTAAACCTGTCAAAGACTTTGGATTTATTCTTGAGGAAATATATCCAAGTATTCCTTGAGAATTCATCTATAAATGAGACACAATACATAGATTTTCCCAATGATGGGAGTGACACAAGTCCAAAAACATCACTGTGAACTAGCTGTAAAATTCCTTCTGCCCTTCTTGCACCAGAGGGGAATCTTACCTGATTATGCTTCCCATATAGACAATGTTCACAAAAATTAAAATCCATAGAGAAATTAGACATACCTTCAACCATACCTTTACCATGTAGTAGTCAAAGACCCTTCTCTCCGATATGCCCCAGTCTTTGATGCCACATCATAACCTTTTCTCCAGAGACTGTAGGATTTCTTTCTTCTTCAACACCAATATCAAGAACAATGGAACTATTACACCCATCACTAATAGTGCTTCCTTGCATCTTATACATAGTTCCAAACCGAACCCCCTTTAGCAACACCATTGCTCCTTGAACTATCCTGCAGGTTTCCTTTTCAAATATTGTTTTTACCCTTGCATCGTCCATTTTGCTTACAAAAATCAAATTTATGGCCAAACCTGGGATGTGCAAAACACCATGCAGTTTTCTAATCCTTCCATCTATGAGCCTCAACTTGAATCTTCCTCTTCCTATGATTTTGGTTGTCGAATCATCACCTAAGAAAACATTACCTTCATCATACCTTTCATATTCACAGAACCACTCCCTGTGGGGAGTCATATGAAAGGATGCACTAGAGTCAACCAACCATGCCTCATGATCTGCATGTGTGCTTGACGAGGCCAAGTACACATCCCCTCCTTCTTCCTTGGAGGTATTTTCTTCTGTAGACGAAGATTCTTCAGATCCATTCTTTTTCTCAACTTTGGATCTACACTGCTTCTTGTAGTGCCCTTATTTTCCACATCTCCAACATACCCTTACAAACTTTCCAGGAGATTTAGATCTACCCTTAGACTTATATTTCCCATTCTAGAACTTAGATTTATTTCTTTCCTGGGTATGTCCTCCTGCAAATAATGCCTCCGTGCTCTGTCCTTCCATATTCTTCGGTATCATCTCCTTAGACAACAAAGATGAGACCACTTCATAAAACTTCAAAGAAGTTGTATTACATCCTATGGCCACAACCAGAATATCCATGGGTCTGGTAAAGAACACAGTAAACCGATACATTTATCTTCATCTAAAATTTTAATCTCAACACATACTAACTGACTTACCACAGTATTGAAGGCATTCAAATGCTCCGCCACCGAGTCTCCATCTCTCATCCTTAGGTTATACAACTTCTTTCTCAGGAATATTTTATTCACTAGGGACTTAGACTGATACAACTTCCCCAACTTATCCCATAAATCCTTGGTTGAAGATTCCTCTGACACATTCAATAATACTGAATCTGAGAGACATAGTCGGATTGTGCTCTTTTCCTTTCGATCCAAATTTTTCCAGTCATCTGCTGAAGTTCCTGTAGGTGCAGTACCTAGATCTACTGTGATCCACTGATCTCTATCCACCAACATATATTCCATCTTGAGCTTACACAACTAAAATTTTTTCCCATTAAAATTATTGATCTACATCTTTGAATTGCTTTCCATTTCTTTTCACCTGAAAAATCAATACCACAGATCTCCCACTGTAACAAGGCTTATCAAAGTCTCAAGCCAAACCCTTAACCATAAAGGCATCCCCCTAAAGCCAACAATGCTCTGATACCAAATGTAGATTCTAACCTTGTACAATATTTACTGAAAACAGATTTTCAATAAAAGAACAGAAAAGATACAATGGCAAATACAAACATTACATAGAGATTTTTCCCCTAGAAACCCAAACTGGGAAAACCAACATATTCTGTATTCATTCATAGTGATACATTGTTTACAATACAATATACATATAGGAGCCAATGACATCCAAAACCCTAAACCAATGAATTAGATTAGTCCACAACCCTAATTCCTTAACCGGAAATAGAAAACCATCGACAACAAACCATGTGCCGAAAAACCACCTAAATATGTGACACGTTTCCTGAGGTAGGTGACATGTTTCCTGATGCAGTTGACACGTTTTTAGGTGACACTACTACTCATGCAAAGAATATAACACATACCCAACACTCTCCCTTCCTCAGGTCCCTTCCTCAGGACATGGGTTTGACATAACCCCCCCGACCTTGGATAAGGAATCAACATTTCAACCCGAGGATGCACAATATCCACAATAGGTTCAAAGACTGATTCACAAATAAGGATTTGAGAGAGGATAGAATTATCCAATTCATGATGCGGTGAGGATATATTTGGCCATAATGCTTCCAATTTTATCTGTTGAGAAGGTGTAAAATCCAAGTTGCCCCCAAAATTGGCCCGAAGAGTCTGATTCTCTAGTCCACTGGGTCCCTAATATCCAATGCCACTTTCACATCTCCAATAATTACATATGGAAATAAGTCTTTCTGATTTGACATATTGTAGTGAGTTGGAGATCCACCATCCCCTTTGTTATGAAGTATATGAGAGGTCTATACAACTAGGGTCCACAGATCCATTAATGTGCTTGTGTATTTACCTCTTGAATCCCTCCTCCCATCACCCTTTTTTTTTTGGATGGATGTTCATAGTCTGCAATAATGTGCCCGACTTGATGGCACCTAGAACATCTGAACAAAATATTCACATAATCCAATTCCTGAATGTATGAGAGATCACCTAACACTAGTTCAATGGATTCATAAAGACATTGGCAGGGATACAAATATACCAATATTTGTGCCACTGATCGCAAGCTTAAGTTTTTATATCTATCGTTAGTGGCGATGAAAATACCAAGGACCCCACCTATAGCCTTCAAATTTGAGTCAAACTATAACTTCATAGGTAAGTTTGATCCAAGTAGGAAAAATAGAGAGTGTTTCCACCTGAGCATCAAACAACAAATACCATGGATTAACACTAAGCATGTGTCTATCCCAATACCAACAACCATTTAAATTTTTTCTAGCATCTTCTTTGGACCAAAACAGTAATCCAATCCAGCCCCGTGGCTAAAGGTGAATGATTGGGACATAGTCCAAGATGAGTTTCCATTCCTAATCTATCCATGAATAGAGAAAATCCATCGAGGCCCTCATCCTGCCTCCTCCATATCCTCATCTTGTTGGGGAGGCTCATCCCCAACATATGTGCCAATATGTACAAAACAATAGATAATTCAATCAAAATGTTACAATAAATTATACGTACATTAAATAAGAAATAGAAATATGCAACTATATTTATTAAAACATAACGATAATATTACCTATCTCATCTGGTGGCTCATTTGATGTAAATAGGAGGTTTGGACATATCCTCCAATCCACCCCCGCATATGGGTATTGTACAAGATCAAGGATAGGATTGTCTTCTTTAGCCAAAAAATCACATATATCCATACCGACTAGGGTACATAGCCACTCCGGTTTCCCCCTATTGGGAAAAAACTACCCCCACATGTACATACACACATCAATCATAGGCCTAGGAGGAAAGTGGGGTACTGTTGGTCGAGTGGAATGGAGCCTCTCAAAAAATAATATAAATAACTTTGACATGAATGTGAAGAACATACTCCCATGAAAAATGGCATGACAACGATCCAACAGAAAATAAAATGTCTCAAACAAATCTCTGTCCACCTAATCAATCAGGGTCTTTTCACTAAACTGTCTACATAATACATCAAAGTGAAACTAGTGTGATTCCCATTAGAGGTAGTGTATGATAGTGCCATGATAATAAGACACATGCACCTAACCACCTATGCATGAAATAAATCCATCTACATCTGACCACCAACAACCTCGAATCTCGAAGTGGAATCAATGTATGGATGAACATATCTCTGCACATATGCCAACTGGGTCTCTCTTGCAACACCAGACAATATATTAGGGAATTGGGGCCAACCATTCCCCCTCCTAGACAACCTAGTGATAAAATAAAAATCTTCCTCAATGGGTTTCTACCATAGATCAAGAATTAACTTGAATTCCTATCAAGCATGATCCCAATGAAAAATCAACTACTATAAAAATGGAGAATTCCCCATGAGGTATGTACCCTCATAAAACTTTAGGAGGCCAACATTCCTCAAAAGGGCATGTGTCTGAAGTGTAATAGGGTGAAGGATCCTCTCCCTCTCCCTCTCTTGGGCCTCCCACTCACGTACAAAGGTGTACATGTCGACCTGTTGCTGCTGCTCGTCCTCCTCCTCTCATCATCATCATCATCTCTGATTCACATATAAATATTTTTAGGCACATATATATAGATAACATGAATAGAAATTATAAAACACACACATATAAATAATTTTTATTTAACAAAAAATAAAATTAATTCATGTTTTCAAAAAACATGTGGAAAAGTAACCAGTGCGCCCAAAGTAACAACTACACATCTCCCCAATGTCCTATATCAGGAAAAGCACTGTTATGCAGTGCTATTGGAATATAATGCACCAATTTGTTCCTTCCTATAACACGTTGGGAACATAGTGTCCAACAAGACGACTATACCATTTTGCTTTTTCTCTATGCTAGGTGGTGTGGTTGGGTATACGTAATGCACTAGCGATCCTTTATGATTGGAGCACTTGTATGGCCTTAGTGGTGCGGTGATATCCATGACACCTTCACGAGGTGTTCCATTCGATGCACCAATTTGTTAATTATTATATGTTTGGTGCATAGTCGTGTTGTGCATGACACCAATGCATTGGTATACTAGGACACACTAGTAATGGGTCATCCCGTAAGATGAACAACCATGCTAAGTTTTTATATATTCGACCTGGTGTCATTCTTTTTACAACACCAGTGTGTGTCATGGACTTATGGGCACTGCCAAGTTAATTTTTTGTTGGAAATTAAGTGGTGTTGTTTGTTAATATGAATGCATCGGTGCTCCAGTGTTCTTGAAGCACTGGAATTTTTTTTAGTGGTGCATTGTTTTGTATAATGCATCGGTAATGGGGTGTCTAGTGAGACTCACCACTATGCCAGGTCATTAAATATTTGTCTCTGTGTAGTTTGGTGAACAACATCGATGAGTTATGTGAACCTTGACACACCACCGTAATAAATTTTGTGTGTTGAAACTAAGTCGGTGTGGTTTGTTAATGGGAATGCATCGGGCTCCATTTTCTTGGAGCACCGATGGGTTTGCGTGGTGCATTGTATTTTAGGACACACCACTAATGGGGCATCCCATAAGACAGACCACTATGCTAAATTATTAAATAATTCGTTTGGTGTTGTGCTATTTATAGCACCGATGCGTTTTATTAACTTTGGTGCACCACTAGGTTATTTTTATGATAAAATAAGGAGGTGTGATTTGTTAAAGTGAACGCTCTAGTGCTACTATTTTCTTAATGCATTGACATTTTTTTTTAGCAGTGTGTTGTGTTTTATAACACATCAGTAACAATGCATCCAAAAAGATGCACTGATATAATTATTTTTACAAATGTTCACGATGCCGTTATATAAACAACATTGGTATGCATGTTTATAGTATATGCACCAGTGTCGTTTATAGAATTGAAAAAAAAAACTCAAAAAATGGCTAATGGTGCACCTTATAACAGGTAATGGTGCACCTTATTAGTTCAACATCAAGGTGTTTTTTTGTGTATGCACTGAGATGTATTTACCTGATAGGTGCATCGGTAAAAAAACCTCCTAAAAAACCTTCGGCTGCCCACCTCAACTAACAACCTTCGTAATAAATAGAGAAGGGATAAAATTTTTGGGGAGGTTCTGTAAAAAAATACACTACAAGGTGTTATTATAGTAGTGTATTCTTTATAAAAATAAAATGAAAGAAATACATTCACTCACAATACTCATAAATTTACCCTAGAAACCCTTAACCGGGAAAACCAACAAATGTTTAGAGCCACACCTCCAATTATCATTGTATTAAATTCACCATTTACAATAGAATATATATGATTCCATGACCTCCAAAAAAATAATCTATTTACCTAGATTAGATTTCTTAACCAAAATTACGTTACAATGGGATGAAATACCATTGGCAAAAAAACACCAAAATCAGGCTGAAAATGGACCAAAAATAGCCATGTGACCTCATTCCTCATCCCCCCCCTTAATGAGAATTATATGCGAGAGGAAGGGTTAGCTTACCCCTCCCCTCCCTAGTCCTCAATGAGAATACTATGTTGGAGGAAGGTTTGGTTGACCCTTTTCTAGGTTACTCTTAGAATAATATGTCGGAGGAAGGGTCAACCATCCCTTCATTGGGGCCCGTAGAATTTATTGCCCCTTAACATGTAGGAGTAATTATAGAATATTTTTTCCCTTGTAATTTTGATAAAAAAATTAGTATATTAGCCAAAAGTGTGACCATTGTTGTTTTCAAGTATTGTATTGGGCCATTCTTAGATGATCTATGTAAAGTGTTTGACCTATGTGGTATCTCCAAACCCTTCATGGTCAGTCATGGGTGATCCTTCTAGTACCCATTTGTTGAGGTGAGGAATCACTATATCCTCACTCAAGAATTTTTGAATCTCACTAGGTTAGGTGAAATAGGTGGGATTATAACCCTAGGCTTATAGCCTATTCAAAAATATCAATCATCCCTCAAGAAATAAGTTCATGGGACTGATGTTATTATATAATTTACATGCTTTGCTGTAAAATAAATTTAAAAAATAGAAAAAAGTTTTTACAAATTAAGTTTGTAACAATTAAATGAATAAACACAAGATAACATACATCTGAAAATTCAGTACACAACAAGTCTCAAATTGAGAAGAAACCAAAAAATTATTTTATTGATGTATTTTCTAAGTTACAACAAAGTTTCTATTTACAAACCCTTGCGAGGGCATGGACCAAAATTAGAATTAGAAGTATAAGACACAATTTTGAATCATACAAAGACAACTAGTGTCTCAGAGGAAAAGACCAAGACTGAAAATAAATTGGATCAATCCAAGCTATAAGCACATCATAGTGTTGACTCTACAAAATAACATTAATCAACACTGAAACTAAACTTATAAATTCTAATTAAGTCTAAAGAGACTATCAAGATTAGTGAATGACCTTTTGAAGCATGTCAAAAGTCTATGCTTCCCAGTCCTTTGTTTTTCCATCTTTAGAGTAACCCTGATCAAAAGCATCTCTCTCTATTTTCTCATGTCCATATTTTTCCTTGCTCTTTTCCTTTTATTCTTCGAAAAGTAATTCAAGTGGTTCAACTACCTTTTGTTACTAAAATTATATAACTTTAGTCAAGATAGGACAAATTTATTTAATATAATGATAAATAATAATAAATAATAATAAATAATAATTAATAGGTGGGGCCCCTATGTTTTTATTTCTTTTATTTTCAACATTTCAAATACTCCTTGTATAACTCCACAATAATTTAGCAATATAGAAATCAACATTATGAAGCATTTAAAAAAAACCTAGTCCAAAATATCACATCAACATATACTTGTATCCCCAAAAATAACATGATATTTGAGTTTAAAAAAAAATACCATGGATCTGATGTCTGTACAAAAATAGTATCAAAGTAAAAAGTCGCTGTCTTAAGACAAAATTAAAATAGTCCAACGAATTTCCTTTTAAAGAATTTTTCTCTTTCTTTGAGAAAGTATTCATATTGAGACTTCTTCTCTTGAAGCTTCTATGTTTCTAGATGCACATCAATCAAACTAATTCCTCTCTTGCTACTATTCTCTTTTGTTGATTTCAATTTAGAGTGGGTAGATGAAGAGGATTTTTTAGTGCTATGAGATGTGACTTGTTTCTTACCTTTTTCCAATTGAGAATCATGAGGGTGTAATTTTGGATCTTTTGGAGGAAGTGAGTGAGCCATAGAAACAGTTGAAACAATAGGTAGCGTTGTATGCATAGGAGATGGAGGAGGAAGAGGAGCATCATTTGGCCATTCATAAATACTAGAGGGGGGATTCATAGTAGTATTAGCCCATCAATGATTTTTTGGCTAAACATAGTGCATAGGATCATGCGAAATATTATGATGTGGTTGTAAATTTACATTGGGAGGAGTTGGAGGTTGGGGCAAAGCGGGTTTCCCTTCAAGGTTCAAGTGACTTGTTTGAATCAACTGATGAACTTCTTCAGAATCAACGTCTAAATGTAATGAAAACCTCATCTTCTTGTGCCTCCCACATTGCCAAAATGCATTAGGCATCCTTCCTCTTCTTCCTCTATCTCCCTTATTGCCTTTGTTTCCACCTCTGCTGAAAAAAATAATCTATATGCCACTATCATTTCATTAGTGCAAGAATTCTTAAAGTAAAATACAATTTAGCAAAAACAAACATAAATTTCAATTTAATGAACATGATTCAACTATGGCTCTAAGAAACATAGTCATCAAGCATAAAAGGGGAAGATAAATGGGATAAGTGAAAATAAAGGAAGAAAATTAAACTTAGTGAACATCCAACTTTTTATTTCCTTTCATTTGAAATCTGAACTAAAAATTCCTCTGCATATGTACACGCCTCTTTTCTTTTAAAATATGAATATGGAAGTGTTTGAGAAAATATATTTATATGAAAGGGATATATGATAAAGGTGTGTAGTTTGTGAAAAAGGATAATATGATAGAAATGTATGACAAACATTGTTCAATATCTTAAGTCTTTCAACCATGCCTGTATATATTCAATTATAAAAGAAATCAGTCCTCCAATCATTTTCAAACCATATTTGTATGTGTTGTAAATAGATATCATGTTGCTCAAACCATTTTTGTCATACAAAACTATAGGTTTCATATATCACATTTTCTCTTGTTATATGGACAGGGGAGATAAACATGTAAAGTGGATATTGCATGAGTGGCATTAAGGGAGATTAACTTGTGGAAAAAAAAATACATGTGGGAAATTTCAAGTCCATATAAAAACCCATTTAAAAAAACTCAGCCATTATTATTTTTTAAAATGTCATCATATAATTACCCTTATGACAGGTAAATAACCTTTAAATATCTTATGACTTCAACCAATTTCAACTCATTAAAACCATTCAATCACAACCATAGATTAAATCCAAATGAGGCCATGCGTACTAAACCAATCAAAATGTAATAGGTCTATACCATTCATGACATAGCATATAGTCAAAACTCTTTATTGGTGAGGCATAATATGGAATATATTTGGTTCAAATATCATTAAGTTTAAAGTCTGATAGTATGGAGAGAATTCAAATTTTGGAACAACAAACTAACCATACTCACAACAGAAAGAGCTCGAGTTCGAGTCTCCTCAACCAGAGTCAACTATGCATATAACCAAAGGCTCTGGCTTGAATAAAATAGTCTCAACCAAAGAAATAAGGCACGATGCAACAAAAAATAACCCTTAAACTTCAGAGTGAAAGGGAAGGCTCAAAAAAAATAATCAATTTATATGCATGTGTATATTCGGGTTCGACCTTGATGGAAATGAATACCAGAGATGGGTTTGAACCATTTTCCCTTTTTAATAACCAATATGTACCCATGTTTTAGCATGGTTTGAATAAGTATAACTCAAGTAAATTTGGAACCAAAGACAAGCCAAAGAAAATGAATACAACTAGAGCTTGCATGAACCAAGTTTCAATAAAAAATTGTTAGATGAATTCAGGTTTGAACCATGTCAACTTGTGTAATAAACATTAATGGGATTTTCCATTACCACAAAGATCATAAATTTAACAAGAACTTATTTGGGTTTGAAATCATCACTATCTTGCATTCAAACAATAGAGGCGAGATCAACCCATTTTCACTATTCCTCCATTTTACAAACTTTGCTAACATGTGTGATATGTACATGATGGAAAATGAGATTATGAAGTGACCCAAAACAAATGAAAACAAATCACCAACAATCACCAATTTCTCTCAGGAACGAAAGATAACGAAAGAGATACTTTTACACTCATGACCAGTCAAATAAAGACAAAAACTAATTCATTTGTAAACAAATTGCATGCAAGAGATGTTGAAGAGTTTTTTCACTTACCTTGTCCAATGGCGAGTTTATACCAGTGTCAAGAAAATTGCCACAATGACTAAACGATTTCATTCTTCAGGTGGAGATCTTTTCGATATAATAAGCAATGCAAATGGGCATAACCCTAGATCCTCGAAAGATGGTAAGGCTGTTAGGGACATAACTCCTCACATAGGTAGAATAATATATTCTGATGTAATAAAGGTCAATATTAATAAGGCCTAGCAATGATGAAGAATAATTCCAATGTAAGAAGACCTAATAGAAGATTATGCTTCTAGAAGGATATTCCTCTAGATGGTTCTTTTGATAGACATATTTAGTATAAATAGGAGTTGAGGGTATGCTAACTTTTGTCTTGGATATTATTTTAATAGAGATATGCTCTGCTAGAGGTTTCCCCCTCGAAGAGGCAAGTGAACATTGCTCTCAGTAATCAAAGTGCTCTTTCTGGTGTTATTCTGGCATCATTTTGGTATTATTGTGGTGTTGTTCTGGTTATGTTGTTGTTCATATGCCATTTCTAGCTATTTATTTTTGTTCTGCATACTTTTTTATATCTGCAATATTACAAGTGGTATCAAAGCACCTTCCTCGACAGGAAATTATGTGTTAATTTTTTTTTCCAGGGTAGAGACGTATTCCAACATCTTTAATCTACAAAGATCTGTCGTTACACACATAAACTCGCAGTCGGGGATTCATACACACAAGAAATACAAGTGGTACTTAAGAACACATATGTTGGCCACTCGTGCCCTGAGACATTGGGCCGAGTACTACTGTTGGACCTCGCACATATATCAGAGAACTATAACATAGGGAAAACCCTTGTCTGTAGAACCCTTGAATACCTAACCTTTGAGGACGGAAAAAAATAGAAAAAACAAGATCTATTGTCGCGCAACTGTGTCTCTTGCATTCGAGTTGCCAAATTACTACACATTTCTTCCTGATTAAGAATTTGGGCATTTGATCAATGCCGTATTCTTCATATCAGAGTATAACTCCGCAGGTGTAAAAAAAAAAAAGTCTGGATCCTGTAGGCACCATTATTTGAGACCTATTCCATTGGATTTATCTCTTTGTACGACATTACAGATGAGTTGGAAAAACTCTGGTATGGTGTTCTACATCTATATAGAGAACGTTGGCAATGGTGACAATGGAGAAAAACTACCCGCCAAGGGTATGTTGCTTGGACACACTTTGTGGCAGAGCTTTGTGAATGCTTTGACACTGACACCAACCATTTAGGTTGTTTGACATACTTGAAATAATCTAGAACAGTGAAATACTTTATAGCTGATTTTGAGTGATTGGTTTTTCATATAGAGGGCATGTCTGATGCTTTTTTCTGAGAATGTTTTATCAGTGGCCTCAAGGATGAGATTCGTGCCCATGTCCTCATGGCTCAGCCTCAGAGTTGGGTGGAGGATACTAAAAGAGCTAAGGAAGCATAACAGGTTGTCTCTTCTCAAAACCAAAAACCATCATTTATTCCTCACACTAAAACAGTAAATCCCACTCCTCCTTATACTCCAATAAAGATCCAAAAATTGACCAGGGCCGAAATGGATGAATGCCAACTCAAAGGCCTTTGTTATAATTGTGATGACAAATATTTTCCGGAACACAAGTGTAAGGAACAAAAGATTTTTATGACCATCTCAGAGGATCTTTCATAAGAGGATGTTGAAGCTCCCCTTGTGTCTGTTTCACCTGAACCCACTAACATAACCCCTCCCTTAGACCCTCCTGAAGTAGAACCAATCATTTCCCTAAATGCTCTCATTGGATTCTCTGCTCCCTAAATCCTCAAGCTAATTGGTTACGTCAAGAATAGGAAGGTCATCATTCTTGTTTATAGTGGAAGCACCCATAATTTTATTCATCGCTGCATTGCCCAAGAAACTAATTGCTATATCCGTGCAGTCAATAATTTCCAAATCATGATTTCCAATGGTGGGTCCATGAAATGTAGAGGGCGTTGTGATAATGTGCATCTACAAATTGGTAACTACCACCTGAAATCTCATATGTTTTCTATCGACATGGGTGGTTGTGACATTGTGTTGGGTGAAAAATGGCTAAGCAATTTGGGTCCCATTCTCATGGATTATAAGGAATTAACCATGCAATTCGACCAGGAGACCAACAATATCAGTTCCAAGGCATCACCGCTGAATCCCCAAAGATAATTGGTTCCCATCGCATGGAAAAGTTCTCAAAAAAGGTCATTCTGGCGTTATTGCCCAACTCCATGCTATACAAGCAACTGAGACACCTTCTGTGCAACGGGACCTCCAATCCATCCTTTCTAAACATAAAGTGGTTTTTTCCACTCCCCAGGGACTCCCTCCTTCCTGTGGTGTTCATGGTCATTCCATTCCCCTTGTCCCAGGAAACCTTCCTCCCATTATACGTCCCTATCGTCACCCCTTTTCCCCAAAAAATGAAATTGAGAAAATGGTTCAATAACTGCTCAATGCAGGTGTTATCCACCCTAGTACGAGCCCCTACTCTTCTCCTGTGGTCATGGTACTTAATAAATAAGGTTCTTGGCACATGTGTCCTGACTTCCGCACCCTCAACAAACTCAACATTAAAGACAAATTTCCCATTCCTCTCATTGATGAACTCTTGGATGAATTGAATGGTGCCTAGTTCTTTACTAAACTTGATCTTCGTTCTGGATACCACCAGATCTGTATGAAAAAGGTGGACATTCCTAAGACTGCCTTTAGAACTCATGAGGGCCACTATGAGTTTTTGGTCATGCCCTTTGGCTTGTGTAATGCTCCCTCCACTTTCCAAAGCCTCATGAATCATGTCTTCCATCCTTTTCTCCGTCATTTTGTCTTAGTTTTCTTTGATGATATCCTCATCTATAGAAAAACCTTGAAAAACCATCTTTCTCATGTGGATCGATTTCTCCATCTACTCTCTCAACACCAAAGTTTCCCGAAACAATCTAAATGTGCTTTTGGCGCCTCAAAAATTGATTACTTGGGTCATCTTGTTGGCAAGGCCAATGTTAGGGTGGATCCTAAAAATATTGAAGCTGTGCAAGATTGGCCTCACCCAAAGACTCTCAAAATCTTGCATGGATTTCTGGGCTTAACAGGTTATTATCACAAGTTTGTTAAGAATTATGGAAAGATTGCGACACCTCTCACTGCACTCCTTAAAAATAATTCTTTCACTTGGACTCCAACAACTGCTCAGGCTTTTCAAACCTTGAATATGGCCATGTGCACCACTCTAGTCCTAGCCCTTCCTGATTTCACAAAGACATTTGTCTTGGAATGTGATGCTTCAGGGAAAGGAATTGGCGCTGTCCTTATGAAAGAGGGTTGACCTTTGGCCTTTACCAACAAACAACTATCTGAGAGAAATTTGGGAAAATCAATCTATGAAAAGGAAATGTTGTCTATTCAACATGTTGTTGATCTTTGGCACCCTTATCTATTGTGGAAACACTTCCAAATTAAGACAGATAATCAAAGCCTCAAGTATTTTTTGGAACAACGCATTTCCTCCCTAGAGCAACAAAAATGGGTGACTAAGCTCTTTGGATATGATTATCAGATCATTTACAAGAAAGGTAAAGACAATATGGTTGTTGATGCACTTTCCAAAAAATATGAATATGAAGGGTCCCTTTTTTCTCTCTCCTTCGTTGTACCAGATTGGCTCCAAGCTATTTTCCAGGAATGTCTACATGATCCCAAAAGTTCACATCTGATACAAAAATTGCAATCCAATTCTCCAGTTTCCCTAGGGTACTCTTGGATCCATGATGAGATTCAATACAAAGGCCATTTGTATTTAAGTAAACAATAAAAAATTAAACCCATGGTACTTTATGAGCTTCATGCTACACCCACATTCGAACACTCCAGGTTTACCAAAACCTATGATAGGGTCAAACGTTCTTTTTTCTCGGATGGTATGAAACAGGACGTTCGTAATTTTTTTCCTGAATGTGATGTGTGTCAACGCAACAAGGGAGAAATAGTCAAATCTCCTGGCACACTACAACCGCTTCCAATTCCACCTTCTATTTGGTGGGATATCTCTATGGATTTTATTGTAGGCTTACCTAAATTAGGCAATAAATCAGTCATCATGGTAGTAGTTGATCATCTTTGCAAGTATGCTCATTTCTGTGCTCTTCAACACCCATTTACAACATCCATTGTGGAAATTTTTTTCATGGATTAGGTCTTCAAGCTTCATGGCATGCCACATTCTATTGTTTCTGATCGAGAACCAAATTTCACCAGCAAATTTTGGCCAGATTTTTTGAAGCTACAAGGCACCTAATTGCATCTCAACACAACTTATCATCCCCAGACTGATGGTCAAACTGAAGTTGTCAACAAGTGTTTGGAAACATATTTGAGGTGTTTTTGCTCGAAAAGGAAAAATCAGTGGGATCAATGGTTACCACTAGCTGAATGGTGGTACAACACTTTGTACCATACATCTACCCGCATGACTCCTTTTGAAGCAGTGTATGGAAAAAATCCACCTTCAGTTCTCTCATATTTTCCAGGTGTCTCAAAGGTCCAGACGCTTGACCAAATGTTGATTGAGGTTGGTTGTCATTGATGTCAACCCTTGAAGAAAGCCCCGTAGCACAAAGGATTGGGTAATGGACCCAATATTGTTTGATGTAAATATGAATCATTATTGTTTTTTCATGTTTGATAAGAAGTAAATATGGATGAACTCCAAAGTGGTCCCCTTATGGTGAAAGCCCTCACAGGAAGACGCTTTGTGGAGTAAGAGAACCCATGATTAATTGTGGAATAATTA
>JASDQU011404212.1:47997-60660 GCA_032191745.1 Picea mariana
GTACATGGTTGAGACAAGTAGTTGATGAGTTGGCACATACATGAGGTGCATAGTTGATGATGTTGGCACATATTGATGAGTCATAGTTTATGTGTATTTTATGCATGATTGGTACATATTTGGTGCATGGTTGATGCACTCGCTGATGGTATAGGTTGAGGTATAGGTTGGTGTATGGTTGATGCACTTGTTTATGGTACAGGTTGATTACATGTTGTTTGGTATAGGTTGTTATAGGTTGGTTGGCTGTAGGTCAGTGGTACAGGTTATTACAGTGGTATATCTCACAATGATAGTGGGACAATGCTTCCATCATTCTACTTTTACGTCAGGGCGGTTGGAAGGGGCAAGGATAGGTGGTTGTGGCCACCTTCCAGTTTTAGCCGAAGAACATAGGGGGTTGTAGCCTCCTTCTGGTTGGAGATAGAGAATTGGGGAGTTGGAGCTTCCCTCAGGTTGTAGCTTGAGAAACTAGGGGCTTGGAACCTCCTTCCAATTGGTGCTTCCAATGAATGCAATTCTTAAAGAAATATAAGAAAAATAATTTCATGGTTTTCTCCCACTTTGGGTTTCCACGTAAAAACACTGGTGTACTGTGTATGTGTATGGTTTATCATTTGTTCATTGTTTATTTACTTTGAAACTATTGGATGATAATGCTACATTGATATAACACTCTTATTTTGTGGTTAAAAAGGATTGTATTTCTCTATTACTAATTCACCCCCCCTCTCAGTAATCCAACAGGCATAGCATACAAAATTTATTTTCCAACAAATTTTTGACATTCTTTACATGCCTGTACAAATTTATAAGAAGCTCTAAAATTTGAAGGCTAGTAATAACTAGTTCTCAAATTTTTGTGGGAAATAGCTTTGACAACAAAATGACCACCAATATGAATACTTGAATATGCTAACCCATGAATTTTCTTTAATATATTTTGGGTTGTTGTATTTTCTACACAAAGTAACATCAATCCATCAATAGTCCTGCAGAAAAGAGATGTGCTCAAGATTAGATATTTGGAGGCTTCAAGTCAAGTCTTCCTGCGTTCATGATACTCAATATTATTGAGACATATTTGAAATTGTAAATAATAGATTATATATTGATACCAAATATGTTCTACTAAATCAATATTATCATATCCAACCAAAAAATGTGCAGACAAGGCATCCTCATTATTTTCAGAAGAAGCACCTAGTTCAGGGTGTTGAGCCAGGTGTAAGGACAAATCTCATCCCTTAATAGCGTTATAGGTTGTGATCATGAAGTCATGTTATTATGTATTAGCAATCCAATTTTCAAGGTTTCCAGAGAGATGTGTTTGTGAAAGAAAAAGTTTAACAACAGACAAAGAGACTTTTACTTGAGTGTGCTTGTCTAAGATAAAGTGGAAAAACTCTTCAATAGATTTTACAAGAGCATAATTATGTTTTTCGATCAAATTATATTTAAATTCGTCATCTGATAAGCTTTGGATCATGTAAGCTATTGGATACTCATTATTTTGATAATCTTTCTGAAGAAGAATAAGATAGATTCCTTCTTCAATGGCATTTGTGTAGATAATGAAATCTTTATCAAAATTTGTTTTTTCCAAAACAGGGGAAGAACCAATTGCTTTCTTGATTTCTATGAAATATTTTTCGGTGTCATCGTTCCAAGAGAATGATCGATCTTTCTTTAACATATTATGTATGGACTTGACCATTCTATTAAAATCAGGAATGAATCTTCTAACAAAATTAATTATACCCATAAAAGATTGAATTTATTTTTTTGAAAAAGGGGCTTGAAGATTTTGAATTGTGATAACCCTCTATGGATCAATACTAATCCCTGGATCAGAAAAAATATGACCGAGAAGCTTACCTATAGTGACATCAAAAATAGATTTCATAGGATTCAAATACATTCCAAATTTTCTACAATGAAGGAAAACTTGTCTTGGATGATCAAAGTGATCTTGTTAGTTTCTAGAATAGATAGTTAAATCGTTAAGATAGATTTGGATAAATTTTCCAATAATATCATCAAAGGCTATTTGCATATCTCTTTGAAAAGTAGCACCATAATTAATCAAACAAAAAGGTATTATTTCATAAGCGAAGGTGCCCCAATGTTTAGTGAATGTGATTTTATAGTTGTCATCCCTCTTGACTCTAATATGATTGTAATCTGAAAATCCATCAAGAAGTGACATCATCTGTGATCCTACCACTTGCTGCAACATACGTTCCATGTTAGGAAGAGGAAAATTATATTTCACACTTTCCCTATTTAATGCATGGAAATCAACACAATTTTATATGACCATTTTTCTTTCGTACCGGGACAAGGTTAGATACCCATTCATAATACTTTACAGGAAAAATAATATGGGAATTAATAATCTTTTCAACTTCCTTTCTAATAGTAGCTTCTAAGGAAAGATTAATAGGCCTTTATCTTTGCCTTACTGGTTTTTCTTCTTCCTTGATAGGAATAACATGTTGAATAATGTTAGGATCAAACCATGAAGATCCTCATATGACCAAGAAAATACATCGTTTAATTCACATAACAGATCCGTGAATTTAAGTTTTTCTTTATCTGAACACTGGGTTCCAATCTTTAAAATATTTGGGTCTTCTTGAGTCCCAATGTTCATTGAAACAGTACTTCCAATTTTTCTTTTTGACTCCTCCTCTTCCTTTTCCTTTTTGTTTCCAACATCACTGGATGAGAATGAGCTCTCTAGAGGAGTAAATCCTTTAGGAAACTTATTGTATTCAAGAGATATAATCTATTTTCATTTCAATGGCTCATTCTGCAAAAAATAACATATGCTTTCATCATCAGGAAATACTTTCCATGACTCTACATTATTAGTAAAATGAGGATGATATAAAGACATAAATGTACAATCAAGCGTTTGAGGAAGTAATTTCCTTGTAGGACTATCTGCAAAAACAACAAGACTATAAACCATATAATTCAAATCTCTCCTGATATGAGTGATGTTAAAAGATAAAAGATGGGAGATTAAATACGATAATGCATGTGTATACCTTTTAAGAAACTTGTTTGAGGGGGTATCCATTATTCTAACCATATTTACAACAAGTTCATAATCCCCCAAAATAGTAAGATGATCACAACCAAGATTGGAAGCATTTCCAATTCCAAGAAACAAGGATTCAAATTCCTTAACATTATTAGTACATGCAAATTGTAGTCTGTAAGAAAAGCTATGAATATTTCCAACAGGTGAATAAAGTATTATGCTAGATCCATTTCCCTCACTTGAGAATGCACCATCAAAATGCATGTGCCACATTCCATCTTTAGGATTTGGAGGCGGTGAAACATAATAAATATCTTCTTCTAGAAAAATAGAGCACACACCAATGTCTTCCTCAATATAATTGACATGTGGTTGTTGAATACTTTCTATATAAGGCAAGATTCATCCCTCCCGAAGAACAATGATGTTCTTTCAATTATTAGGAAGAGACATGAGTGTCCCATCTAATGAAATGTATCCAATATCAGTTAGCACTTTCTAGTCTCTTCACAAAATGATGGAATGGTAATTGACTGGCTTGTCAATCACTTGAATATTACAATTGGTTCTTATCTCCAGGTGAGGACACAAAACCAAAGTCACATCCTTGATTTCACTGATAGTAGTTTGTTGTTGACTATTGTAAGACAACATACTCTTTGAGTTTTCATTTGTACATGAAAGAACTAACTCTTCCATGATGATCTTAGACATGACATTGGGGCCTAATCTGCCATCAATTAGAGAACAATGAGTAGTTTTATCCACAATATTTACAGATAAATAGAAAATAGGATTTTTAACATAACTTCTAGAATTATATACACCTACTTTAAGTATGTACATTCATTCTTCATTCTATTCTTTATGTAAATTGGAAATAGTTGAAGTTTTACCTTCCATGAAATTATTCAGATGCCTTTGTTGTTCAGGGATGGTGACCATATCCAATAAATATGCATATACTTTTATTTTAGCCAATTGTTTGAAGATATTGTACTTAGAATAAGAAGAAGAGGTAGAAACCAATTGAATTTGGGTACTATTAGTACTAGAAGTCTCACCTAGATTGCTATAGGTGTGAGCCTAATACCCATAAAAAATCTTGTAGATTTGTAAAAGAGAAGAGTTTATTTCAATGTGTAGCGAATGGGTGAGTAAATCAGTTTAAAACATCAACACAAATATTCCACAAAATATACACTAACATTTATAATATCAAATGGAAATATGGAAGGCTTAGCAGAAAATGTGAAATGCATGCTTTAGGTTACATTAGGAAATTCTGAACGCATACAGTAGAAATCTCGTCAAGTAGGAACTCCTAATAAAAAAGAGAGTACTTTGATAACACTTGCACCAATAGAAAACAATAAATCATTCACTGCATTAAGAAACAAGTACTAAGATGAATCTTTCATCAATATCTAGCATCAAACTAAGATTGAAACACATATATGAAAGTAAGAGAAGCAACTGATCATTCAACTATTCAAGATTCTTAAGTCTGATTACATACAGTCTAGAAAACTCTTTTACAACTGAGAATAAAGATATGAGTCTCAATCTATCACCATTCGAACCCTCTAATGGAGTTACATTACACTTTAAATAGAAAATTACAATCAACATTTTAATAGAATGCACCACCTAGATCCTACATAGTATCCTGCGCCTTAGAGAGGCGTGGAAATAAGCAATCAACAAAAAATATAACAAAATGATATATTCGAGGAAGCTGTTGGCAACATTGAATACAACTGGATCCAACTCGTGGCATGTTAGATTAAATGAAGCTAAATATTAGGCACACTTATCCCTTGATTCCTAATTGAAGCTTGAGGAGTAACTCAAAACTGATCTGACAACTAGAATCCCTCCTACATATCAAAATCCAAGCAACTGTCAAGTTTGCAATGCATACGTTGCAAACTTTTCTGGTTTTAGCAGTTTCATAGCACCTTCAACAACATGCGTTGTGAACTTTCCTGTAGGTGTCACTTTGCTTTCAAAACTTGTGATATGATGTCAAAAATGTACAAAAAGAATTCTAAGCTTTGGTGATGCCTGCTATAACCTCTAAATCACAAAATTGACTTGCAAAAATATCATATGAGCATAATAATAGCATCAAAATGTAAAAATGCTCCTTAGGGTTGTAAGAATGCATATATAAGGTTCATAAAAAAACTGATTATTTTGATATAGAGATGATGCCTCATCTTCTTCTCCTAGTGGCCACTCGTGAAAACATGTCCGGGTTTTGTTTTTCATTTTGTTCCTTCAACTGCTACACTTCCTCCTTCAACTTCTTGTTTTCATCTTGATGAGCTCTATTCATCTTGTACAGATTCTTCATTTTCCTACGCAGAGATGTGTATCTCTTAACCCAATGTTTTTTCTTTTTAATAGTTTCTTCACCCATATCTATAGTTCTCTTTAGCTGAATCTTTACATGCAGATTTTCCTTCTTCAATTGTTCATTCTCAACCCTTTCCTCTTTTAGCTACTTCCCGAGCCTTTTAAAAGTGGGATCCCTCTCATAAGAAGGAGACTTGATCTCAATGATTTCTATTTTTTTTTTAAGAGGCTTGGTTTTGACTGTTGGATGAGATGATACTATGGGTGTACCTTCTTCCACAAAGACATTTTGCTTTGCTGCTGATATTGTGAATGGTTTTCTAGGATTAACAACTTCTGTAGCAAGAGGTGGAGAAAATACAAGTTTCTTTCCCTTTAAACTCCTTGCTTTGCTAGAGGATGCCTTCATAGGTGAAGGCTCTGCCACAAGAGAAGTTTTTTCCTCAAGAGGTTGTGAAGGACCTTCGTTTATCTTATCAGTAGATTGAGATGACTTATCCTTTTTAGTCATCTTCCTCTTTATAGTAGACTCTAAATTCATAGTCTTTTCAATAGAAATAAGTGTCTGTCACTTTGATTGTGGTGTATAAACAACATCTGGCTCAAAGCTTGATGCAACTAGGAAAGCATCCCCATCAATATTGGTCTTCTTCAACTCTGCCAACACTAGCATTTTGATCAGACCAGAATCAAAGACACTAATTTCCACCTTCTTAGACTTGGCCTGAACTCTATCTGACATCTTCCCAAGGCTTCTGAATAGATAGAAGGGTAGATTCAAGGGTTCTTTTCCAATAAAGTGCATTAATAGTCTAATATGGTATTGATAGACCATATTAAACCTACCTTCACAAGTAAAATACCTCTGAATGACTCTAAGCGTTTTATCAAAATACTCCAGCACATGATTTCTTGGCACTCCCTTGGATAGGTTATCTTATTTATATTCAGGTTTTAAGAATTCCTTAGAAAATGTAGAATTCAGGGTCATGGCCTTAAACCAACTTTCTCCATGAAATGGTATCTCCGTGGCTATAGAAATGGACTGCTATGAAGCCTCAAACTCCAATGTATCAAATTTAGTCTTTGTCCCACTGAAATTCAGTGCAATGCTTGGAAACCTCAGGATGTCTTCTCTGCTTCTTCTCATTAAAAAATAGGAAGCCCACTCTCCAAAACACCTCTCTGAAAAATGGGTATGATTTTATTAGCTGCAGGTCATGGGGCTCAACCATGACAGTTTCTCCTCCTTTATGAATTTTCTTACCTTGCTGACTATCCATGACAACTTAGTCTAAACCCTCCTTCTTCTGATAACGATTGCTACCAGATGTTGGTTGTTTATTTCCTCTAACTACCATTCTTGGGATAACCCAAGTTTAGATCTACTATGGTTTCCAACAAAACCCCCTAAAACTATCGACCCTCCTGGTAAACTAGAAGGCAACACAACGCATAGAATGCACTGTGCAGTCTCACCCGAGATAATTCTTATGGGTGGCTGCAATGCTCAAGTGCTTGCAACTTGGGAATGAGTGTGGATCTGGGATTACACTCTATGATCTTCATTTGTTTACTCTAACATTCACCTTATATTGAATATTCTGTCATTCTTATTTATTCATGTAAAATAGAAGATCTAACTAAGTCATTCATGCATTTTTATAACATCTAATGATTGACAGTAAAGGGAATACACAATATTCAATCAGATAACACAAGATATACCATGGTTCACCCCCTCCCAGGCTACGCCCACAAAGATTTGTATTCTCTGCTCTTATTATGATGTTTCTAAAACTACAACGCCATGCACATTACAACTATCCATCAAACGGTTCAAGGTCTACAATGAAGCAGACTAGATCACACCAGGCTTCTCAACTTGTGATATAACCCTCAATATCTACCTTATTTCCTATCCTCATCTCAACAAATTATAAAATGAGATTAGATTTTACAGACATTCTGAACCACAACCAAAAACTTCGAACCCCGACCTAGATCTCCTAGGTACCTATTTATACATGTTTTTGGCTTACCATCCATTACATCCTCTTACTAAAACCATAACCCTATCATGGTTAGGTCTTCTTGCATGTGCTCCTCACATGATTTCCTCCTCTCCATGCACGCTTTCTTTTCACGTGTTTCTTTTCTGACCAACTGTATTTCTCCCATGTCGTTCTTTTCTCCAAAATGGGTCTACGCCCAACAGGACCCCAACACTGACATCTTGACTCGTCGTGAGTCACTGCCTAACTCCATCATCTATCATTGCTTGTTCCAACACGTCATACATTTCAGTGATTCTCTGGCACTGCACCTGAGCCTTACTACTCCTTTTGTCCATATCTTCCACGATCTGCGTGGTGACTAGGTTTTGTATCATCTCTCCTACTTCCATGCCTTTGCGATCTACATTTATTTTTGTTGCATCGATCTCGAAGACCAGCTGCTCTGCCTTTTCTTGCAGGGGCTCCAGCTGAGCCTGCCTCACCATCTTCTGTGCTTGTACTGCCTTTTCCTCTGGCTGTAAAGTCTTCATCTCCATGACAATATTGATCTTTTCTGGTAGTGACATCATTCTCTATCACTATTTGACGTCTGCTATGGCTGCATGTAGTTTGTCATCCTTCCCATGCAGCTCTTGTAAGCGCCCATCCTCTAGAAGATGTGTCCATAGCGGGGCACTCTTCTCCAGTAGTTCTATCATCCTGTGTATGTTTTTCATGATGCTTTCTGCAAAATATGTCACATTCTTCTCTCTTTGTGCTCTGATTTATGGAGGAGTTGTGGGAACTACGTGCTCCTCCAATTCTTTGATCTGGTCCTTGTAGTGTTGCAACGTTTGCGCTATCTTCTGCATTTTATCTTGTGCCGACACTCCCTATACTCCTTTTCTATTTGAGATGGATTGTAATAATGCATGGACTTGGTTTTCTATTTCATCCACCTTCTACTGTGCCATATTTTTCTCCTTCCCTTCCTGGTTAAGTGCCTCCTTCAGTGAAGTGTTGTCTTCCTACACCAATTATAAGTTTGTCGCGTCAAACCTTCCTCTGGACTGAATCTCCTGTGCAACGCTCACTTGTAATTTATACATCAATTTGGTTGGAATCTTGAGAAACACCAAGTCCAACATCTCAATTTCCTTCAGGGGCCTCTGCGCCATCTCCTTATCTATAAACAACATTTTAGGAGTAATCCAAAAGTTTACTCTCCCCTGCATCGTGATCTGCACTGTCTCTCCCATCGGTGCCCCTTCTTTATCTGACGCTCTTGTATTCTGTTGTTGATGCTCTGTCCTGACCTTCAAATGCTCCAACATAGTTTTCGCCTCTTGTATTTTCTCCAAAACTGAAGCTCTATGATTTTTGCTGTTTTCCCACACCTATGACAATCGATCTTCCACTGTCGTGGCTATCAAATCCACATCGTCTACCGTCAATGATTTCACGATGGGTTTCTTATGGGCCTTGACCCTCTTTCTGGAGCTTCTTGCTTGCTCCTCTATTCTCTTCCTTTGGGCCTCTGATGGTTCAGATGCTTCTGGAATCTATGTATCCATGCATGTATCCTGCCCTTCTCATTCTTCCATCGATATTTCTTATGTCTCTGTCTCCCTTTCTCCCTTTCTCCCGCAGACACTTGTTCTATTGTTTCTCTTGTTGTCTACTCTGTGTGCGGTGGTCCTTGTGTAGATCCACATTGAGATTTATTCTTCATTTTTGTTAACTTCTATATGGGACTACTTCCCCCTTCTTGGACCTGTGCCATATTTTTCTTTTTGCTTGCGTCATTTGTGCCTGTTTGCTATGCAAGGACTATTTTTTCCTGCGTCCTTGTTTGTTCTCTTGGCATTGTCCTTGGGATTGTTGGTGTTCTCCACTCCTCGGGCCATTCCTGGACCTCCATCTGGATGTCCTGCATGGTTACACAGTACTTCAGCTACAAGCACTCCTTGGTTGGATCCCTCTTTTCTTATAGCCACATACTGTGGCGCGATTCCTGGAAGTTCACTATTTGTCCAAACTCCTGGACAGTTTCTGTGGGAATCCTCCATGTATCTACGACTCTACTTTGGATCTCTGTCAGGTATAGTGTAAATACACCGCTGTTAAGTTTTTTCTTCTTGGGATCAGTTATACTGAGAAGGGATGTGTAGCACACTACGCCACATTTTCCTGTCCTTGGTAGGAACAAACTCTGTATGTGGGTTCCTGCCACCCCATAAGTGAAATGAGGATGAGTAACCATGAATAGTGGAACTCAAAGCCCCAGTCTTGTGTTCCCTTGTAGTCTTCAAGGAATTATTTTAGTATATAAGGGCCCTAGCTCATCGAGATCCCCTTTGCGCATTGTGTTGCAACTGCTACTACTCCTGTGGGTACTTCTTCCTTTCTGCACTTGCACATTGATTTTCAACCCAGCAGTCATGTTGAAAATCATGTCAGAGGATTATTGATGTCACTGATCCTCATACCCATGTTATGCCTCCCTGTGCCATACTTTGCTTTGATCGCATATGATATGGTTTTGGCCTTAGTTTTTTCTTCTAGGCACTATTCTAGCTTCTCCCCATATATGGGTATCTTTGTAATTGCTGCGATGAGATCAACATTGATAGGCACTGGCCTATCCATCCATAAGATGTCTCCGTGCACCCTCTCTAGCAGCTACTTTACAAATCCGTTTATGTGTTTACCATTCCCAAAGTGTGGTATGTTTAGTAGGTTCATTATGCCGGTGTTGTATAGTCCTAGGATCCACTACACAGGCCCCAACAGTGGTGCGCCTGATGGGCCTTCTCCTCTTCTCTCTAGATAGCTTTGTGTTTCCAAATCTGGGAAATTTATGGCGCCAGGAACATCATGGTCAGAGTATATGTGGCCATTTAATACTCCTACCATGTCATCGTCCACCTCTACACCTTCAGGGAACTTCGACATTACCACGATTAGTTCTGCCTATGTGTGTTGTATGCCCTACACAATGCTTTTTTCTCACACCTTCTTTCTCGCTCGTGGGGATGATACCCCGATTGCTGGTGTGTCTTGGTGCCCTATTTTTTGCTATTCTTCAGGTTCTAGGCCCTACTGTGTCAAAATCATGGTCTGTTCTTCTTGCTGTGGCCCTTTCCCCCTGGATGCGTCAAATTTCATCTGTTCAACGTCCTCTTCTGGCTACTCGAGCTCCTGTATGGGTTACTGCTTCTCCTCCACATGCATTTTGGTTAGCTCGTACTCCGATGTGTGTATTTCATCCACATTTACCACTATGGTCATCTCGTTTGTTCCGGTTTGTGGCGCTTGAGTGCTACTCCGTGTGTTTCATCTAGTTCTACTCAATGCTCCAACTCTCAGTGGTGACATGGTGAGGAAATCAAGACTGTAGACTTCCAAATCGATAGAGGCTAGTGAAAATTCACACTCTATCTCTCTTCCACTAGTCTCTGCGTTATTATCCTTAGAAAATAACACAATAGGTTGATTTCCCCCCTTTTTTCGACTTTATAGTGGGACGAAGAAGTGACAACTGTGTCGCACTAACAATTGTCACTTTGTCGCTTTTTTTTTTGTGTTGCCTGCGCGCTGTGCGTTTATACTTGTTAATTGCGCTCCTGCGCATAGTGTTTTCCATCCCTGATTTTCTTGCAGTGCACTCTTCTATTCTAGCAGTTATATTCTATCAAAACCTTCCATGCACGTCGATCTTTTTTTATTTTATGGATTTTCCTCTTTTTCTTTGTTTTTCTCCTTTTATCTCTCTTCACTTCTACTATAATACACTATGTACATATCTTCTTACTGAATTGTAGCTTTCTAAGCACCAGGAGGTCATCTGTCCCTATACAGTTTCAATCGACTCCCATTGATCATTCCTCTCTGTTCTGTGCCTCCCAAATATTTCAACTGTATAGATCCCCCATCTATAACAACCTTCACTTTGCATGATCCCAACCAATGTATTCTAAATTTCCCTGGATGCTGAAGAAATTTACTATCATACACCAAGACTAGGTCTCCGTCCTTGAAACTCTTCCTCTTGATATGTCTGTCATGCCAATATTTATCTCTTTCTTTCTGTACTTCTTGGTGGAATCCTTCTAGGATTTTATCTTATTCCATGTCCATCAACTGAATTATCCTTTCTTTTACTGTGCCTTGTTCTGTCATGTTGGTGATTGTTGCTAAGTGCAGGCTAGGTACCAAGAATTCTAATGGCACCACTTCTTCTTGTCCATACACCAACATGAATGGTGTTTGTCTTGTCGAATTTTTTCATGTAGTCTTGTATGCCCATAATACTGCTGGTATCTTCAAATCCAAATCATCCCTATTGACATTGTAGATCATTTTCAAAGCATTCTCTAGGATCTTATTAAAGGCTTCCACTGTTCCATTTTCTTCAGGGTGATATGGTGTACTTTTTTGATGATAGACTTCAAACTCCTCAGTCATATCCTTGATAGTACTATTGATGAAGTGAGTTCTTTGGTCACTCATCAAAATCCTTGGGCATCCAAATCTAGTGATCACTTTCTCAAACATGAAGTGTACTGCTATCTCTGCACTGCAATATTTTAATGGTGTTGCTTCTTCCCATCTCGTTAAGTACTNGTGCTTTAATTGGTCCCACAAAGTCTATTGCCCATTTTTCGAATACTTTCAAGGTTACTTGTGGTATCAGGGGAATCTCATCCCATCTATTAGGTTTACTAACCCTCTGACACACATCACATCTTTGGTAGTAGTCCTTTGCATCTCTGTGAATGGTCGGCCACCATAGTCCTGCATGCCATACCTTTTGTGTGGTATATTTTCCTGCATAACCTCCAGCTATTCCCTCATGATCCTATGCTAAAATCCTAGGCCTCTCATGTTCTAGGACACATCTTCTCAGAATGATGTTTGTGCCCATCTTGTATAGGTGTCTTGCAATAAATACATAGTCTGCAGCTTTGACTACCAGATTTTTCTTCTGCCCAGTGTTGACTTCTCGTGGCGCAGTCCTTGTACTCAAGTATTAAATGATGTCAACAAAACATTCATCAGCTACTTGGACTGTAAATAACTGCACATCAGGGAAGTTGTCCTCTAAATTTGTAGGTTCCTCTCCATTGATGATTCTTGACAGGTGATCAGGTCCTGCATTCAACTTCCCTGGGTTGACTATCACTTCAAAGTCAAATTCTTGAAACAACAATAACCATCTACAAATCCCCCCCCCCCCAACACCGGCTTGTT
>JASDQU011404213.1:29497-41080 GCA_032191745.1 Picea mariana
TACCAGCACCGACTACTTCCAATGCAAATCCCATATGGAGGATTTATTAAGAAGTAAAGGCTTGTACCAGATTACCTTGGGAAAGGAAACAACACCCACTGATGTTGATAAGAAAGTCAAATGGGATAATAGGAATGAAGAAGCGTGTGGATTAATCGGAATGTCCATTTCTCTTGATTTAAGGTTCCACCTTCAATCAATTGATCAACCCAAAGAAGCTTGGGACAAGATTGAATCTATGTTTGGTAAACACAATATTATTCGGGCACAACAGTTAGAAAAATTGAGTACTGACTTTAAGTCTAAAAGATTTTTCTTGCATTGAAGACTATCTATCTAAGTTTAAAACACTCGAAACTTTATGTGAAGAATGTAAGATAAAGATAGAAGAAGATTGTTGCATCTATCGTATTGTTTCTAAGCTAGGTAGTGCATATTCTGTGTTTGTATCTACCTTTTATGCCATGCAAGAGGCTCTAGGGATAGCTTATAAAAAACCCATTCTTGAAAAATTTTGTGATGCTTTGAATAGAAAGAAAGATAAGCTTGTACAACTTGGAGTGATCAACACTGCAGGTACCTCCAACAAAGCCTTAGTCATCCATCATAAAGATAAACCCAAGAGTCCCAAGAAGCAACATCCTCACAAAAACAAAAAGCAATATAAGGGTCCCAAACCCACTTAGACAGCTTCCACTCCTAATGGTGACAAAGGAGAAAAATATTAAAAGTAAGAAGACTAGAAGACATTGCAAATTTTGTGATAAATATGGTCATGATGAATCTAAATGTTTCAAGAATATGGCAGCTTTAGAAGCATCGATGAAGAAGCACAATATTAGTATTGATTCTACTTCTTCTTCTTCTTCTCATGGACATGCACTTTCTGCTTCTGGTTTCTCCTTCAACACAACTTCTACTTATTCTTCTGATGAGTGGCTTATTGATTCTGGAGCATCTTATCATATGGCTAAGGATAGAGACATATTTTCTGCTCTAAATGAATGTAACACCAAGAAAATATTTGTTGGTGATGATAGATCTCTTAGTGTTGAAGGATTTGGAACAATTCAAGTAGAAAACGGTCATTTCAATGATGTATTATGTGTTCCAAGTCTTTCTTGTAACCTTCTATCAGTATATCAAATCACTCATTCAGGTGAAGGTAAAACCATAGAGTTTTCACCTCACCAAGTTGTAATCAAGGATCTAAAAGATCCTAAGCATGTTCTTGCAACTAGAATTGATGATGATATTACCAGGTTGTACAAGTTTGACAACTTTGGGTCATCATCTTTTTCATCAGTTTTTGTTACTCATAGCAATGACTTGAGAAAACTTTGGCATGAGCGGTTTGGTCATCTAAACTATCGCTCATTTCAACAACTATGTAATCAACATATGTGATTGGTATTCCTCTTGTTTCATGCAGAGATGGTGTTTGTTCCAGTTGTGTTCTGGGAAAACATCATCGGGACAGTTTTGACAAACGTGCCTCTTGGCATGCCTCGGGCCCTTTGCAGCTTGTTCACAGTGATTTGTGTGGTCCACTCCCTTCTCCTTCTTTTTCCGGGTGCAAGTATTTCTTAACTTTCATTGATGATTTTTCCAGACGTACTTGGGTTTTCTTATCAAAACTTATGAGCAAAGTTTTTGACAAGTTTTTGGCCTACAAGGCCCTTGTATAAAAGCAATTTGGACATCAAATTCAAAAGTTACGAACAGATAATGGAGGCGAATATGTGAACAATAATTTTACAAGTTATTGCACTACACAGGGCATCCAAATGAAACACATTGTTCCATATACACCACAACAAAATGGTGTTGCTGAGAGAAAGAACTGCACATTAAAAGAAATGGTTAATTGTGTGATCCAATCTAAGGGATTAAGTCCAAAGTATTGGGCGGAAGAAATCAACTGTGAAAATTATATAGTAAATCGTATTCCCACAAAGGCTCTTAAAAATATAACACCGGAAGAAGCTTGGACTAAAATTAAACCAGATTTAAGTCACTTTCGTGTATTTGGCAGTATAGCATGGGCTCACATTCCTAATGAGAAAAGGAAAGCATTGCAGCCTAAAAGTGAGAAGTGTATATTTGTTGGTTATTCTGAATATGTCAAAGGTTATGGACTTCTTCAACCACATTGTAATGAAATTATTATTAGAAGAGAGGTTAAATTTGATGAAAATCTCTTGGCATGCGAGTCTAATTTGGCGATTATACCTTCTTCGGCCTGCGATCCATATTCGGCAATTGTGCCTTATTCTGTTCCTATTCTGGTTTCTTCTTTAGATGATGACAGTGAGGATGAAAATCCACCTCCGCCTGCTCACCTTCCTCTAGATGATTCCTTTGAACCTGAACCAACACCATCTCCACATCTTCCTAGATGGGTCTATTCAACACGAGAAGCAGTTGGTGATCTTGTCAGTGATCCTTCAGATCAGCGTCAGACACGTTCAAAGTTCTAGCGAGCCTCTTCTATTTTGGCTCAAGTTTCAAAGACTCGTGATCTAGAGACATTTGCAGAAGCTTCAGGTCATCTAGATTGGGATACAACAATGATGAAGAGTATCATTATTTAATGGCCAACGATACTTGGGAACTTGTACCTCTTCCAAAAGGAAGAAAACTTTTCAGATGTAAATGGGTCTACAGAACTAAGTATGCATCCGATGGAAGTGTTGAAAGACACAAAGCTCAGTTAGTTTCGAAAGGAATTTTCCAAGTTGAAGAAATTGACTATAATGAAACCTTTGCCCTTGTAGCCAAAATGAATTCCATCTGCCTTGTTCTTTCCCTTGTTGCCTCACATAAATGGGAGGTCCATCAGATGGATGTTAAATCCAACTTCTTTCACGGAGATTTGCAATAAGAAATCTACATGAAAAAACCTTTTGGATATGTCCAGAATGACTCTAGCCTTGTTTGTCATCTTAAGAAATATCTTATGGTCTTAAGCAAGCACCTCGAGATTGGTATGCCAAAATGGACAACTTTCTTATTGACACCGGATTCTCTAGATGCCATTTTGATCCTAATGTCTATACCAAGAAAGTAGGAAGCCATCCCATAATATGTGTCCTTTATGTTGATGACCTTATCCTTACTGGTAGTGACTCAAAATTTTTAAACCATGTGAAAACCAACCTTAAGAAGAAATTTGAAATGACAGACTTAGGTTTTTTGCATTATTTCCTTGGCCTCCAAGTTTTGCAAACCAATGAAGGAATTTTTCTTTCCCAGTCTAAGTATGCTTATGACCTTCTTCGTCGCTTTCACATGGATGATTGTAAACCAGCCCCTTCTCCCTTCCAGTCTAGAGTCAAGCTTACTGCCACCTGTACTTCTCTTGAATTTGATGCCACCCTGTACCGTTAGTTAGTTGGTAGCCTCTTATACTTGACTCATGCTCATCCTGATACTTCCTTTGATATTGGTCTTGTTGCCCGGTATATGAAAACACCGCATGAAAGCCATTGGAAAGAAACTAAAAGGATACTTCGCTATGTTCGTGGTACGGTACAGTTTGGGATACATTACAGTTCATGGGGGGACTCCTTTATTAGTTGGTTTCACTGATTCAGATTGGGCCGGAGACCCTGATGATCGGAAGTCTACTGTTAGTTATGTTTTCAGCCTTGGTTCAAGACCTGTCACTTGGGCCTATAAGAAACAATAGGCTATTTCACTTTATTCATCATAATCATAGTACCAAGCAGCGGTAAATTCAAGTCAGGAAGCCTTGTGGCTTCGATAGATCCTTTCAAAGTTTGGATTCTAGAAGCAGCATCCGACTAGCCTTTGGTGTGACAATCAAAGTGCCATCAAGCTCACCAAAGACCTAGTTCAACATCAACGCAGCAAGCACATCGAGCTACACATGCACTTCATCAGAAAGTTCATTCATGATCAAGTTATTGAAGTGGTCTTTTTCCCTATAGAAGATCAAGTTGCAGACATTTTCACAAAGTCTCTTACAGAAGTGAAGTTTTCCAAACTTCGATCTATGTTAGGAGTTCATGAAGTTGTCATTAAGGGGGGAAAGGCTCTGGTGCCTCCTTCCTCCTCCTATTGTGTCACTATTGTAAATCCTTCAATTCTATCCCAAGTTGTTCTTAAGGGGGGATGTTAGGATATTTAGACACTTAGGAGTTAGATAAGATATACTTGGTCTAATGTGTTGTTAGGTAAAAGTGTGTTTCTTAGTGTGTTTCTTTAGTATGCATTAGTATGCATTTGTAGTTAGGAAATACGATGGTCACGATATGTTCCCGACATAGAGTGATTTGATGGTTCATATTCCCCTCGATATTAATGGCCATTGATCCATGTCTTAACACTCGATTGGTCCATGATCTCTATTTAAAAAGCATGGGGGGGCATTTGTCGATGATCGATTGTGAGAAACTCTCTTGTAAAATATTTATGTAATCTTTTTCTTTTGCATTAATAAACTGCTCCAAGTGGTCATGTTGGTTGGGGCCGTGAATGTTTCCCCGTAGGAATTTTACAACGTAAAAACATCGGTGTGTTGATCTTTGATCTGGTTGTGTGAGTGGTTACTGAAGGTGGTCATCCTCTGTTGGAATACCCGTGTTTTCGAACAAGTGGCTAGAACACATTTTGAGGATATTTACATTAATGAATAAGTAGTAAACCCATTACACATTTAAGAGATGCTAGAGCATATACCAATCATGGTAACTAGGGAAGAGAATGCAACCTTTCTAAAAGAAATTGATGAGGAAGAGATATGCCAAGTTGTTTAGAGTTTGGACCCAGATAAATCCTATGTACCCGATGGATTATCTATCCATTTTTAGGGTCTTTTGGGAAGCCATCCATTTAGATTGTAGATGACATGGTAATATTTTAGGAAGCCACCCATTTAAGAAAAGTTAACAAGAAGAAAGGAATGATCATTAATATGGACATGGTGAATGCATTTGATAGATTCTATCATTCCTTCCTTTTAGAAGGCCTCTGAATATTTGGATTTGATGAGGAATTTGTCAATTACATACAAACTTACATAGGCTCAACATGGATAGCTCCATTAATAAATTGAAGGCCAACAACTTTTTTTAAAAGTAAGAGAGGCTTGCAACTAGGATTCCCATTGCCACCACTCTTATACATAATTACAATGGTGGAGCTATCGAGCAAGAAATTGGAGCATGAAAGGGTCATCAGGAAGATCCAGGGGATAATTTTGACGAGAGGAGTCAAAGGGATTAATCACTCCCAATTTGGAAATGATACTTTGTTAATGGAACAACTTTGATAATAGTTGCTAGGAGATTCAAAGCAGTCTTGGAGAGCATTTTAAATGTAGATAGGGGGGAAGTTAATAATATAAAATAAAAAATTTATGGATGGAATATTTTTGTTGAGTAACTGCAAGTGATATCAAGAATTTTGGGTTTCATAACTGTGGTGACTTCATCAACCTTAAATTATTTAGGAATGTTGGTTGTGGAGCCTGATTATCTTCCTTATTCAGAGGTATATGTTTTCAATCGTGTTTATACTCCATTAAGACTATACACCCTGAAAGAATGTACACTCCTCCACGTGGGGGAGTGTAGAGGGGGGTTACCCCCTTTGCGGGGTCCATCCCCCCGACTGGGGGGTCTGGAGGAAAGCAGGACCCTGGTGGGGGTTCGGGGGTGAAGCCCCTGAAGGAAAATTTTCCTTGTAAATGTATATTGTAATTTCATAGTAAATATGGATCGTTCATTATAAGGTCACAGATCTGATGGTAGAAGTTATGTTGGGGTTTTATTCCCTAGAAGGCAACCCTCTTTTATGAGGGAAATGTATTGTGGGTATGTATCATTGCGAATATTGTATTCAAAATGAGGAGACTGTGAGAGAAAGAAGAAGAAGTTATAGAGGATGTGTTGTAGGTTGCATCCCTTCATTTATTGGATAATAATAAAGGAAGGACCTGGCAATTTCTCTGGTGGGCATAGCCCACACTGGGTGAACCACGTATATTTGTGTCTCTATTTTATTGTATATCTTTTGTGTTTTATTTCCGCATTTGTATTATTTTATTGCTCTGTGATCCAGTTTGTCTAATAATTGGTATCAGAGCGAAAGGTAACTCGCAGGAAAAGAGGGTTCCTGGTTCGAGTGGCAGCAATGGCAGAAGATGGAAAGTTTAGGGTCGAGAAATTTAATGGCCAAAACTACCAGTTATGGAAGATGCAGATGGAATATTATTAATATCATAAGGATCTATTCCTACCATTGGGTGGAATAGAAAAGAAGATGACGGCCATGAAGGACGAAGAATGGGAGGTTCTTGACAAAAATGCACTAGGAACGATACGGCTAAGCTTGGCAGCGTCGGTGGCTTTCAATATTTCGAAAGAAAAGACAATGAAGGAGCTGATGGACGCATTAGCTAAACTGTATGAAAAACCCTCGGCATCTAATAAGGTATTTATAATGAAGAGATTATTTAATATGAAGATGTCATAAGGTGGGTGTGTTGTAGATCGTTTAAATGAATTTAATACGGTTACTAATCAACTAAGTTCTGTAAAATTGGACATTGATTATGAGGTCAAGGATCTTCTGATCTTGTGCTCATTTTCATAAAGTTAGAACGGTTTGGTCATGGCTGTAAGTAACTCTGTCTCTGTTTCAAACACATTAAAATTTGATGATGTTATTGGTGTTATCCTTAGTGAGGAAATGCGACGGAAAAGCACATGTGAGACATCGGGTAATGCATTAAACATGGAAACAGGGGAAGACAAAGGATAGAGGAAAGGGCTCAGGGAGGCACAGGAAATCTAGGAAGGGCAGATCCAAATCTAGATTTGGAAAGATAGAGTGTAGGAATTGTGGGAAGAAAGGACATCTGAAGAAAGATTGCAAAGCTCCAAAGAAACAAAGAGATGGACAGGAGGAGAAAAATCATAACAGGTGATGTGTTACAAGATGCTTTGATTATTTATGTAGATAATATTTTTTAGTCTTGGGTAGTAGATTTAGGGGCTTCATTTCATGCCACACCCTGTAGCAAACATTTTCTAGATTATGTTCAAGGTGATTTTGGACAGGTTCATTTGGGTGATGATGCACCATGCAAAATTGTTGGAATGGAAAATGTAAAAATAAAGCAAAAAAATGGAAACCAATGGTTGTTGAAAGAGGTAAGACATGTTCCATATCTAAGGAAAAATCTAATTTCAACAGGGTAGTTGGAAAGTGAAGGTTGTATATCCATATTTACAGAGAAGGTGTGGAAGGTCACCAAAGTATCATTGGTGATAGCAAAAGAAGAGAAGGTAGGTACATTGTATTTATGTACTGGTAATACTGACTCTTTTATCTCTTTAGCTTCTACAGGAGTGGATACGGCACTGTGGCATCATAGGCTTGGACACATGAGTGAGAAGGGGATGCATATACTTCACAAAAGAAATTTGTTGCCAGATCTTAAACAAATTGATTTGGATTTCTGTGAGCATTGTGTTTATGGAAAACAGAAGAGAGTCAGATTTCTCAAAGTCGAAAAAGAAAAGAAGAGTGAAAGGTTAGAGCTTATGCATACATATGTATGGTGACCGACTCATTTATCATCTCTTGGTGGCTCTCATTATTATGTTACTTTTATTGATGATGCAACTAGAAAAACTTGGGTTTATTGCATTCGACAAAAATCTGATGTTTTTGATACTTTTAAGAAATGGAAATCTTTGGTTGAGAATGAGACGGGAAAAGGTTGAAGTCTCTCAGATCAGACAATGGAGTTGAATATTGCAGCAAGGAGTTTGATTATTATTATTCATACCATGGGATTCGTAGAGAGAAAATAGTTCCAAGAACACCACAAGAAAATGGTGTGTCAGAAAGGATGAACAGGACAATCATGGAGCATGCAAGGAGTATGAGATTGCATGTTGATTTTCACTTACAGTTCTAGGTAGATGTTGTAGATATTGTTGTTTACTTAATAAACAGAGGACCTTCAAGCTCTTTAGATGGTAGAATTCCATAGGAGGCATGGACAGGTAAAAAGGTAAACTATTTTTTTTTAAGACTTTCGGTTGTGAATCATTTGTCCATATTGATAAAGAAAATAGAACAAAGCTTGAGGCAAAATCCAAGAAGTGTACCTTTATTGGATATAGTTTTAATGATTTTGGTTATCGCTTATGGGATTATGAAAATAACAAAATCATTAGGAGTAGAGATGTCATATTCAATGAGAAGGTCATGTACAAAGATCAGTTGTAAGGAAAGAAATAGGAAAAAGAAAAACCAGAATACACAGTGCTTGATGAGATCACTGAAAAAGAAATTCCAAAGGAAGCAGAAAATCAAAATGTACAACCACAGGAGTAGAAGGTACCTCAAAATCCTGCAAGTGATGTTAGAAGATCTACCAGGTTAAGTAGACCCCCTAAACGATACTCTCCTTCATTGTATTATTTATTGTTGATTGATTCTGGTGAACTAGAATGTTATGAAGAGGCAATGTAGGTAGACACCAAAAAGAAGTGGGATCGAGGAATGAAAGAGGAAATGGATTCCCTGGTAAATAACCAGACTTGGGATTTGGTTCAGTTTCCTGTAGGAAAAAGAGCATTGCAGAATAAATGGGCTTACAAGTTGAAGGAAGAATATGGAGGAAAAAAGAGATACAAGGCTAGACTTGTTGTAAAGGGGTTTGCACAAAAAGTATATATTTTGATGAAATATTTTCTCTTGTTGTTAAAATGACTTCAATTAGGACTATTTTAAGTCTTATGGAAGTAGAATATTTGCATCTTGAACAGTTAGATGTAANGACAAAACAAGGTTATAGTAGATATCATTATGATCACTGTGTTTATTTTAAAAGGCTAGAAAATGGAAGCTATATTATCTTGCTATTGTATGTAGATGACATGCTTGTTGCAGGGTCTAATATGCAGGATATAAATGTACTCAAGAAAAAGTTAGCTAATTCATTTGCAATGAAGGATTTGGGTGCTGCAAAGAAAATCCTTGGTATGAGAATAACAAGAGAGAGGGAAAATCGCAAATTGACATTGTCTCAGGGTGAGTACATAGAGAAGGTGTTGGAGAGGTTTAGAATGCAGAATGAAAAACTAGTTAGTACACCTTTAGCCAACCATTTCAAATTAACTAAGAAAATGTGTCCCAAGACACAAGAGGAGATAGAATACATGTCCAGGGTCCCTTATTCATTAGCAGTTGGCAGCTTGATGTATGCGATGGTTTGCATGAGACCATATAGTTCACATGCAGTGGGAGTTGTGAGAAGGTATATGAACAATCCAGGTAAAAAACACTGGGAGGCAGTAAAGTGGATTCTCAAGTATTTGAGAGGTATTGCTACTCATGCATTATGTTTTGAAGGTTTAGACATTGTTCTACAAGGATATGTTGATTCACATATGGCAGGTGATAAAGATAACAAGAGGAGCACCACAGGGTATTTTTTTACTGTAGGTGGAACAGTAGTAAGTTGGATTTCAAAACTGCAAAAGTTTGTTTCACTTTCAACAACGAAGGTAGAGTATGTTGTTGCTACCAAGGCTAATAAAGAGATGATTTGGTTACAGAGGTTTATGGAGGAATTGGGAAAGAAACAAAAGAATAACATGTTGTACTATAAAAGTGAGAGTGCCATTCATCTTGCAAAGAACTCATCCTTCCATTCGAAGACTAAGAATATACAGCTCAGGTAGAGATGGACATTTGAAGTTGGAAAAGATACATGCTAGCCAGAATCATGCAGACATGTTAACTAAGGGAGTAACCAAGGAGAAACTGAGTTCCTGCTCAGTTTCAGTTGGTCTTCAAGCATGAAGATGAAGATGAGAAATTTTTTAGGTCCAAGAAGGATCATAGTCCAGCAGATACAAAAATGGTGGAGTTGTTGAGATCAGTCTCCAAGTGGGAGATTGTTGGTTGTGGAGCATGATTATCTTCTTGATTTAGAGGTCTTTGTTTTCAGTCGTGTTTATACCCCATAGATACTTTACACCCTGGTAGAATGTACACTCAACCACGTGGAGAAGTGCAGAGCGGGGTTACCCCCTCTGCGGGGTCCATCCCCTCGACTGGGGGGTCTGGGAGGAAGCAGGGGTTCAGGGGCGAAGCCCCCAAAGGAAAAATTTCTTTGTAAATGTATATTGTAATTTCATAGTAAATCTGGACCGTTCATTATAAGGTCGTAGATATGAAGGTAGAAGTTATGTTAGGGTTTTTTTCCCTAGAAGGAAACCCTCTTTTATGAGGGAAATGTATTGCAGCTGTGAATCATTGCGAAAATTGTGTTCTGAGTGAGGATATTGTGATAGAAAGAAGAGGAAGTTACAGCGGATGTGTTGTAGGTTGTATTCCTTTATTTCTTGGATAATAATAAAGGAAGGACCTGGAAATTTCTCTAGTGGACGTAGCCCACACTGGGTGAACTACGTATATTTGTGTCTCTATTTTATTGTGTATCTTTTGTGTTTTATTTCTGCATTTTTATTATTTTATTGCTCTGTGATCCTGGTTTTCTAACAAGGAATGCCTATATCACTATGCAATCTAACTTCTCAAGCATGGCAGGGGGTTCTTGGAAAAATGGAAAAGCACTTTCTATAGTGGGGATTGAGATGGTTGAATCCATCTAGGAAAATAACTCTAATCAAATATGTCTTATCAACTCTTCCACTTTATCAGTGTGTAGTTATAATAGCCCCGAAAATCATCACGGATCAAATTGCTAGGGAACTAAGAAAATTTCATTGGGAAGGAGGTAAGACCAATACCAAAAAACTCATCTTATTAAATGGCTTAATATTAGAGATTCTAAGGATAGAGTGGGATTAGCTATAAAATCTCCTACCCTTATGAATATAGTTATTTGAACTAAAATTAAATTGTGGTGTCTTGTCACTAGAACACAAGAATGGTGGAAGACTATCCTAGTTAAGAAAAAAAAAATCTAGGCCTCGTAAAATATTCCTTGACTCTCCATTAACAAAAAAAGGTGGTTCAATGATTTGGAAACTATGCAAGGTAGTGGCTCCATTAATCCAATCACAACTAACTTGGGTACCAAGTAATGGAAATATTATTAATATATGGTCTAATAATATTATTTAGGATCCGCCTTTGGAAACAATAGAGTTGTTTATTCTGAAATCATGGTTTTTGGACAATGGATAAGTTAAGCTCTCATACTTGTTAGGTTTGGGTGAAGAGGGTAGTTGCATGGGACTGAAAAACATCTCCCCTACAACAAATTCTTATGCTCAAGTAAGTCTTATGTTTAAACACGTCTTTTAATGTGTGCCTATGGAATACAATAAAGAAAATGAGAGAGGATGAAATATTATAGGGTACATTGTTAAAAAAAGGTTGTAACGATCTCATGATGGATTACCCCAACCCACCTTGCTCAATAATTTGAAAATATATATGGCGGGGAGATTATCTTCCAAAAATAAACACCTTTTGTTGGATAATGGTTCATGAGAGATTGTTAACTATTGAAATTACAAAGGAGAGGAATATAGGGTCCCTCAAGATGCGCTTTATGATATTCAA